>JARLTB010000220.1:25780000-26002500 GCA_030141615.1 Unio pictorum | reverse complement strand
CGGTAAGAATTATATGATACTAAACGTTTCTTTTTATATAAAAAAGTGCATTGTCATTCCTATTATTAATCTCTTGCTACGTCACAAACAAGAATAAAAAATATTTGCATTATACTACGTATGCGAAGCTAAAAAGAAAGATACAAAAATAAACGTATTAGTACAATAGTTATAACATATAATATACATAAGAAATTAAGAAATAACTCACATACCTCGAAAACTACAAATATGCAAATCCTGAAGTAGACCGCTCACGGACAAGACGTTCAGTAATGTGAAGATAGATATTGGACATGAAAATTGAAATATCAGTTTTTGCAAGTAAATCAAGCAAGTTTTAATAGAGATGCATCCAAGAATGATAAAAATTAAGTCTAAACTGTTTCTGTGATGCAGATTAGTTTGGTTTCACGACATGAAATGAGTGAAGGGTAGGCAATTCTCAAAATGCATTTTTGACAATTTTCAGAAAAACATGGTCCCACATAATTGCAGAAAAATTAAACAAGTTTACAACTCTTGATAGTACCTGAAAACATATTTATAGGTATAGTTTTAATTAGGGCAAACAATGACAGATATGCCAAGTCACATGTATCGTCAACCTGCTGAGAAATATGTGTACCCTTTACTCGACACCATATTTATTTCATGAAAACTAACACAACTGTTGGACCTTCATTACAACTGTTTCATGTTTGTATAAATTATTTCAACAGAATATAGCCATGCTTAATAAATAGTAAACTTCAAAAATGAAAAATATTTGTAAAGAGGCCATAATAAAGGGGAGATACCTCAGTGGGCCTTTTCCTATGAGCAACATTTGGACTCGCATCGAAATTAGTATTTCCAGCTCGGTGCCCATTTTAGAACATTTTTCCTCTCATTTTGGTGGTGATAAAAGAGTGTATTATGAGTGTAAGAGTGTATTATGCACGTTTACTTCCAAAAGTATCTTAGTACTATAAACATGTATCCGGATATTTATTAATTTGGGTTCCAACGCTTTTACATTCAAAAATTCCAAATTTATCTCAAAATATGCCGTAAAAGCAGATCACTGTTCTGGGACCAAAGCGGCCGCAGAAAACGGGAAGCCAGAAACGGTTATGCCCCCTAACAGTCCTATATCTTTACTCTGAGTCTATATTCCCGTTTGTTTGTACCCCCCTGCCGATTTCAGTAACGAATGGTGTCGTGTTAGTATGAAAACTTCCGTTAAGCATCAGACGCTCAGACGATAAAGGTGCTATGGACACCCTGGTCGCAATCGGGTTAGAAATTATAAATCAATGAATGAACTGAGTAAGATTTATTGACTTTTTATCTTGTGTATGCTTTTGTTGATGACATCGGCATGAGGGTACAAACAAACGGGGATACAGACTCAGACTATAGTGAAGATTTAGTCTTACGGGGATACACAGAGGATGGATACTTACGGTGTCTGTGCGCTGAAAGTATTTGGTTTTTAACATCGAGAGCACTTCGCACGTGCGGCACAGAAAAAACCGAACCCACTGTTTCTAAATATTGTACAATATACATAAATCACTCTCTGGCATCTTTGTGCGCAAGAAACTCGAAATCTGAATACACGTGACAAAGGAAATATCAGAATAACTCATGGAATCTTTAGACTGTACTTACCCCATATTCATGGCACTGATATTTTTTTATTTATGGTGACTTGCGCAAAGTGGTTTCTGTTTTCTGAAAAAAAATGACTCAAATGAGCGTGTTGAAGAAAGTTACATCAACATTCAGATATTTTCCATCCATGTCTTTACCGGGTTCCAATACAAATTTGCGTGATACATTGAAAATTATAGATAAATATGCAAAGATTTGCGAGATATAAGATAAAAACATTTTTATTTTCTTCTTAATTGTTATTTACAATGCAAAAAAAATATTTCAAATAAATTCAATCAAACTACAAAAATGTCCTTCGTGCATACACACATCGAGACACATACAAAGAAACATACAAACGTACATAATTTTGTGGAAAAAAGGACAAACACAACAATGGTATATAATTTATGTATGGCATTACGCTGTGTAAGTTATATGCCATTAGATGTATAAATGTTTCATTAAAATAAAACGAGGCTTGCCGAGTTTCCTTTTAATGAAAAATGTATCTAATGAGTGTTATATCATTAATACAGCGCACATACTGTGTGTGTATATATATATATATATATATATATATATATATATATATATATATATATATATATATATATATATATATATATATATATATGTGTTATAAAGACATACAACTAAATATATTTCCCCTTTTGAACGGAGTTCAGATTTACTACAGGCGGTTGTGTATTAACCTGGTGAATGAACTACTCACATTCCCGAGTGTGTTCGCTACAAAATATAATTATATGCTTTTTGTGGCTGTTTACAATCACCATTTTAAATTTTAAAGTTTATTGTTTTCCTTTTTTATTCCTTTTTCTTCAGAGTGATTAAATCAATATAAGACACACTGATGATTTAAACATGAAATATGGTTTTATTCATAAAAGTAGAGCACTATAAACACTTGGTTAGCGACGTCATTCATGCGAACGCTAAGCCATTAACAAACCGGCTCATGGTAATTAATGTGAAACAGAGACTAAGCGAAATGATGAACCAACAAGAGGTAGTTAAAATATTGCTAACATATTTACAGTTTATCTAAGTCATGATTCCTCTTTAGCAACAGTACAAGCACCCATACCATCTCTCTCTCTCTCTCTCTCTCTCTCTCTCTCTCTCTCTCTCTCTCTCTCTCTCTCTCTCTCTCTCTCTCTCTCTCTCTCTCCATCTTTATGCCTTTTTTGTCATTTGCGCACGAGGGTGGAATGGAAAAAAGAAAGTATTCCTATGAAATTGTGTACCATTTTAATATCATTTTTTTTTAAAAACAGGGAATATTATTACTTTTCATGGTTACTTTCATATGACATGTATGATTAATGAATTTGGAGAAATTCACCATTGATCTATAAGCCTGCGGTTGAAAGAATGTTTATATATTCGTATTTTTGTATTTGCATACGTAATTGGTCACATATTTTAGATTACGTTGGTCAAGATTCATCAATGTCTAGGTTCGGAGTAGCAATTATTCCTCCTGAAGAGCAAGACAGAACTCATTATTAGTAAACACGACCAATTAAGTACTACAAACTACCCACCATTGCGTTTGCTCAGATTCGAAAGCGGGGGGAGGGGGAGGGTTTATTTCTGAAATGTTTATATTGGCCTAAAAGGGGAGGTGTTAACAACTGCTGCTGACAGCTGCATTATTTGTTTTTCATTTCAATCTGTCCTCTGAATCAAATGAGTCTGTTTTCGTACGGAGTGTGTCAGCTTTATTTTTATGTTGATTTCTGAGACCGTAGCTATGGGGAATAACGTGTGTATATTTACTCTCGACAAAAAATGAAGTCACATTTACATCCAACAGGATGGACACAGAAGGAAGTAACAAGGACTAAAAATATTTTTAAAAAAATAATAACAGAACAATATTTTTCACACTAATAAGATAGTTCCCGAATGACGTCATCAGCAGCAGCAGCAGAGAGGGTGAACCCTACAACCTTTTGAGACAAAACGAGCCTTCCTACGAAATCTTATTTAACCAAAAAAATAAGTCTCCATTTAGCAAACGGAGACTTTACGATTTTTTAATCAATTTTGGTCACAACGTTGTTGTCATTCACCCTCTCTGCTGCTGGAACTTTCAGTTCTGGTTAACAAAAATCATTTACGAGTTCAACCAAATATTTGATCGAGTCCGATACGATATCGTGCCTGAGGATCATGTAAATTTATTGTTATAAATCCGTGCGGAGTCGACTGAGCATGACTAAAGAAATTTTTAAATTGATTGAAGTCCATATCCGAACACCATGTCTGCCAAATATTTCGTAGCGTATGTGTATCAACGCCGTTAAACACAGCAAGAATATTACAGTTATCTCTGATCACTTTTGGAATCTGAGTGTAGCGTTGAGTGACATATATCACGTCAGTGTTTTTATGCCTGCCTCTGGAAAAGATCCTAGCTGGGTTTTTTTGATTGTCTAACATCACATCGTCGTATACGACTAAATTGTTAATGTTCCCATCAAGGTCATCCACGGATGGTGCCTCGTCAATATCAGTTATAAAATCAATGGCGTTCTCACCCTTAATTTCTGATGCATTCTCGTTAAAATCCTTTAACACTTCATAGCATCGTTGATCATCTACGCTAGGGGCAATTAAATACAACTTATCCCACTTCATCCATCTCATTTTTAAATTGAGCAGCAATTGCGTCTTGCCTGATCCAGATGGCCCGATTATAATTGCACGGATAGAGTTTGGTAGCGCTGCATGATGCTTAACTGGTTCTCTTATTTTAGTCGCTGAAAAATCAATTATATTCATATCTCTATACATAAATTATGGATCTATATTGTGTGAAGTGTAAAACGCGTACTAGCACAAATGATGTGACGACGGTTACAACTAAAAATAACAGATCAGCACTAACTGGTAGATGTGCAACATGTGGTATTAAAAAGTTCAGATTTGTTTCTACAAATTCAAAGATTTTACAATTCGGAGATGTTTTAAAAAAAAAACGAGGAGGTGATATCGCAGCCAAATTGGCAAAGCTCCCTGGAACCCCATGGGCAAAGTACCCCGGAGAAAAGCACCTTCCAGGATATAGCTACTGTGGCCCCGGAACACGATTAGATATCAGACTTGATGATCAAAATCAACCTCGACCCGGCGAGTATCCGATAAACGCTATTGATAAGGCGTGTCATGCTCATGATGTTGCATATAAAAGCAGTAATCTGCAAAACAGGCATCTCGCGGATGTGAAATTAATTCATGCGTTAAATGCTGTTCCTGATAAATCTTTGAAAGAAAAATTGGCTTCGTGGTTGGTAAAATCAGCTATGAAAGGCAAATTGATGATGGGCGCTGGTAATTAATAATATGGAATCTATTTATTATTCTCCGAGGGGATACTGGAAGGGTAAAGCAGCAATCAGTAAACTCGCCAGCGCCGCAAAAGTGAAAAAGGCTACTGCGGCTAATTGGTTATCCAAACAGGCTATATGGCAAATTTATCTACCGCGTCCTAAACAAATCAATTTCTCGCATTTTGATGTTACTGTACCCAATGAAGTTCATCAAGCTGATTTATTGTTTTTACCACATGACAACGGTTACAAATACGCGCTAACCGTAGTTGACGTTGCGAGTCGATACAAACAAGCAGAACCGCTAAAAACAAAATCATCACCTGAAGTTGCTTCTGCATTTGAAAAGATTTATCGACGAGGCCCACTACGCTGGCCAAATCTGTTACAAGTTGATCCTGGCAAGGAATTTCAAGGCGCTGTTTTATCAGCGATGAAAGATCACAATGTCACCATCAGACCGGGGCATACTGCACTACATCGCGATCAGGCAATTGTTGAACGATTTAATCGGACTCTTGCTGAACGGTTATTTGGATATCAATACGCGAAGGAATTCATCCAAGAAAAGCGATCCCGTGAATGGGTTAAGAGATTACCAGGTGTAGTTACCGCAATCAATAATGAGATTACTAGAACAATCAACATGAAACCTAGCAACGCTATTAAAAAGAAGTTTATACCCGTACAACCACAAAAAGATTTTTCAAAAGAACCAATTCTTGGTAGCGCAATCAATAATGAGATTAGTAGAACAATCAACATGAAACCTAGCAACGCTATTAAAAAGAAGTTTATACCCGTACAACCACAAAAAGATTTTTCAAAAGAACCAATTCTTGGTAGTAATGTCACTGTAAGGTACTTATACGAACCAGGAGAGCTTGAGGGTGGTAAAAAAAGAGC
Source organism: Unio pictorum (assembly GCA_030141615.1). Classification (NCBI taxonomy): domain Eukaryota; kingdom Metazoa; phylum Mollusca; class Bivalvia; order Unionida; family Unionidae; genus Unio; species Unio pictorum. Next base: position 25,996,591 of record JARLTB010000220.1, on the reverse strand, counting down.
TACTGATCCTATTTGGAGTGTCACTACGCATAAGATATCCGGTATAACACGATCTACTGGTAGACATCCAATCTATAAACTAGATTCAACTGCTCCTCAGCGAGGATTTACTCGACAACAACTACAGGTAATTCCCGAGGATACTCAATTACCACCGCGTGGTCTTAACTAGCACCCAGGGTGCTGGCACCCCGGCGTCTGTTGCACTCAAGACAAGTCAGCATAACGTTATCTCTGATATGACCAATGCTGCTATTCTTTCTGTCTACGGTAAATTGGCGAGGATCTTTATCCGAATACTGCCAACGCATTATACAATTGCAACTCGCGCAGTGATTATTTTGTTGTTGCTTCAGCGAAATTATTAATTCAGCATCAATGTCAAATTTTCTATTATTTTTTTTATCTTGTTGTTTATAACCAGAGAGCTTTTTTCTGATTATGTCCTTGACTCTATCAACGTTGACAATATCACTTATTGTAGTGTCATCATCATCTAAAACGATTCTTCGAAGTTGATCTATTCTTCGTACTCTGGATACTGCAAGATAAACTAAATTCGACCACTCAATGCGATTATCTACTATCCAAATAATTGTGTCTGTGATAGTTAATCCCTGTGAAGAGTGTATTGTCGCTGCGTAACCTAACGTCCACGGGGATTTATCAGCACGCAATGCATCTTCGACGACGCTGATATCAACCAGCACAATATCATTTAATACTAAATTCTGCTTTTCACGTTGTCCAGGAATGTCAACGTCGATATTCTGCTTTCGTGTATCCGAAGGTCTATAACAGAGCGGTACTGGAAGTGTTGAAAATTTACATTTATGTAATTCAAATAATTTCATCTGATGTTTGTCTCTGACTATTTTTCTACTTGCTACTATCAAATCGTTTGGTCTCCATGCTTCCCAAAAATTATTCATGGGAGTTTCTGAAATTATTTCACGCATTATTTCACATTGGATTCTATCCGGTTGTAATCTGATTAGTTGTTTAAACTTATTTAATACTTCATCTAACGATCTAATGTCATCGTTCATCTCTGTGTAATAATCAACGTATTTTTTTAGCCATTCATGAGGAGATTCACCGAAAATTGGTGGTGGTTGGCCTTGATCACCACACATAATAATTTTTGTATTTTTCGTTGACAACCATTCAAGAAATGTTTTTAATACTTGTAACGGTACTGTACAAATTTCATCCCATAATATCACCGGTGGAATAAATTTCTGTCCCATTCTTTCAGGGGTCCACTTATCGCCTTTCCATCGAAAGAAGCTGTGATAAGTACCAGAATTTTTTACATCTCGTTGTTTTATGTCTCTGGCAAGTTTATGAGTTGGTGTTAACGCATTCATGTTAATTTTATCTTTAAATAAATTAATTACTCGTGTTGTCTTTCCTGATCCTCCTAATCCGTTTATATAAACGATTTTATATCGCGTAATTGGATCTGATATCGGTGGTGCATTAGAAAATTCTGATAATTGGTTGCTTTTCAAGTATTTATCGTCCATGGCAACGTCTGCCGATTCACAATACTCATGTAGCGTCTCCTTTTTAAATCTCCACCCCACCCCCCCAATTTGCCTCGGGATCTGTGAATTTAGCTACATCTGATTTGTATTTCTCGTGGATATACATATAATCAGTGGCTACTCTAACTGCGGTATTAGGAAATCTATTTATCATCGAAAATAAATTGATAGAAGCATAAGCTAGCATAGAACTTCTCAAATGCGTATATTGTTTAATATATCCATCACAATAGGTAACAATTGTACCTAATCGTCTTCCATCGGATAGGAAAGCGTCTTTACGATTTACAAGTTTTCCCTGTTTCGTTAAATCCGTTACAATAAAATCGTATTCAGCGTTGTCTATGATCAACCTCGAAGAGTATTTTGCATTGTCGTATCTTCCACCCTGGGTAAATTTACCGATTATTCTTCGTCCAAAATCTTTTGCCTGTTCTTTTTTAATTTCAAATAACTTCTTAAACCAATTCATGATTTGTTCTTCATTGAAATCTGGAAACTGTTTTCGCTGTTCGCTAATAATACGATCTAGATCGGGTTGTGGTAGCCAAACTTCTTTCTGAGCTCGATAGCATATAATAGCTTCGGAAACAATCAACGATATTAGCATACCACAATCAATCATATATCGTAGCAACACTATTGGCATCCAGGCCTTTTCAGATATATGTCTACCAAGCCAAACATAACTACACGGATGTAACCCTGTAGCGAATTCGAATGATATCACACGAGCGAATCCAGTTAAATCAAAATCAGGTAATGGACCATTAATCGCAACACGAGTCATTTCATGCGTGGGGTGTCCAAATCGTTTAAAATAGTTACTACATTCTCCATACCCGAGGAAACTTCCAGGATAACACGCGGATATATCAATTGAAATCATACCGCCACGATGGTATTTTGTATTCCACAGTCCTCCATGACTAAATTCGACGCAACTCAATTTGACGTCCTCGAGAAAATCACTTTGTGTTGGACGCCATGAGTTTTTTTCTCTTGCGAAGTGAGCTACCACTGATGGAATAGTAAAACTATCCGTTAATAGTTTTTCATGGGAACTCTCCGGTGAAAAATCACTAGCGATTTTTCTCATTCTGTTATCTAATTCTTCAACGCGATATAATTCAATAATTGGTCTTACAAATTGATCAAATCCTATTTCGGGATCTTCATCACTTCTAAGTAACCACACTGACACAGGATCATCTTTATACAGCGTGTGAATAGCATCGAATAATTTCTCATTATAAAAAACATCCCCGACGAATTCTGGGGGGATATATCTCACGGTTCGTTCTCGTGGAAATATTGTTACTGCAGGTGTCCACGCGTGTTTGTTATGATCAATAATTTGTATTGGCGCTCCATTTTTGTTATATTTCGGTTCGTATAATACTTCTCCGGTTATCGTCATAACGGTTATTGGGAATCTTAATAATGTTTCTAATTTAGCTATATCAGAAATCTTTGCACCGTGCTGTTTCACTGTCAGTTCCCATTCGGTTATTTTCCTACGTCGCAGATCAGTTAGTTTATTTCCTCGGGATGCATTTGTGAAGTGTGCCATTACCCGTGTTGCTACCCAATTGAGCCTTGACGAAGTCAACGGTGAATATTTCATAGGAGCTAGTTTTGCAATATCGGGTTTATTATTTAATGGATATATCCCATAAACAATTGCTGTTACGGGATAAGATCTCTCGTAGTATGGTTTGTCAATTCCAGTTAGAATTCCTGGTTTGGAATCTCTACTCACAATGACAGTTTTTTTATCCTTGAGGATTGGTTCAAATTTATCCCTGATAATCCATTTGCCTTCGACTTCGATAATGAATTTTATTCTGAAAAAATACTTTTGTTGGGAATTGCTTTGTTTGGGAATTGCTTTGCAATTTACCTTTGGATTTCCATCTTTGATTGGAAATTGCTGTGCAATTTCACCTTTGGATTTTACACCTTTGGATTTCCATGAAAATCCTTTTGATTTTACGCCAAGGTGTGAAATTATCTCAGCTGCTCTTTCATCGTTCATAGTAGCATCGATGATGGGTACATTGACATATTCATCAATAATTCGAAATGTCAACCAACAGTATACTGCACCGTCTCGGTAGAATTCATTAAAACACTCCCTGATTTTACTTAGTATAGTTCTATCACCGATTAGACGTTTTGGTGTATCAGAGACTCTATCGAGATTGAATTTAGTATTTCTCCAAGGCTTAATTTTTGATAATCTTTGGAACTCCTTATCGAGATTGAATTTAGTATTTCTCCAAGGCTTAATTTTTGATAATCTTTGGAACTCCCTATCAAGATTGAATTTAGTATTTTTCCAGGGTTTAATTTTTGATAATCTTTGGAACTCCCTATCAAGATTGAATTTAGTATTTTTCCAGGGTTTAATTTTCGATAATCTCTTGAACTCCTCCATGTTATAATTAAAACAAGTATTTAAATAGAAAAATATAGTATAATGAATCACTGCAAGTGGCTTATGATTGGATCAACAACCCCGTGTAACAAATCATGCAGGAGCGAATTCTGTGGGTATCATATGGAAAGCGTGAGAAACGGTTCAAAAGGTCCTCTCCCATGCCTCCGATGTGGGGTGGGCGTTAGAGGAAAATCACAATTATGCCTCAGTTGCGGCGGCAAACGATACAGAGAACTAAAACGCTATTATGACAAACGAATAAAAAATGCAGTCATTGATCCTACCGATGACTCCGTCCTTGATAAAATCATAAAAAACCCTCAAGATTATATCAAGAGATTTATAATAAATTAGACAAATAGTATTATTATACAAATGAGCCAAGATTTCAGACCTCACCCAGTGCTTGTTAATTACGAAGCATCCCTTGATGGTGTTGTCAGGCACCGCAGACTAAAAAAACCGGTTGGATATCTGAATAATATGGGGTATTTGTTGTTTAGTGCTAGAAATAAAACATATCTCTGTCACAGAATTATTTTTGAATGTCATAACGGATTAATCGAAGACGTATTTGTGATTGATCATATAAATGGCGTGAAGACTGATAATTGTCTTGTGAATCTTCAAGCCGTCTCACAAAGTCTGAATGTAAAATTAGGTGGAACTGGCAAATACGCAAAACGCCCTAGGGGAGTTCAATCGTTTGATTTAGAAAATAATGAAGAGAGAAGCTTTCAGTCGATAAATGAAGCCAGTAGATACTTTGACATTTGTATGCCTTCAATACGATTTGTTGCAGAAAATATAATTAAAACTGCTCTGTCTAAAAAAAAATGGTCATAAAATAAAATTCGTATACACCTGAAACTATTCAAGGGAGATAAATCCTTTATGGATAAATCCGACGCAATTCACACTCTACCTACTAAGTTCCCTTGTATTATGACGTCAAAGGAATTTGTCGTCTGCTATTACCTGTATACCTTGACTAGGCGCGCCCATCCAGCGTATTACCTATGTTCGCTCAGCCGGAACGCGAGTGTTTCCTATTCATTGAAGTAGGTGGGCGTGGTTAAAATTCCTTGTATACAGCTCTTTGTGATCTAATCGATAATGTATTTTGACTAGAGAATTATAACAGAGTAAAAACGCTGTTTTATCTAACAACTACATTATTTTTTTTAGTGTTTTATTAAACTATTTTGTCTTTTTTAAATGTTGTGAAACAGCATTAATAAGTAATTCAAGGAAATAAAATAACACACTCGTGAATCAAGGCTGCTGTATTAGTCACCTTATATAGCATATGAAAGGTAGAAAGCTGGGGCTTTCGAAGGCCAATGCGACCGATCAAAACTAACCAACGCCATTAACCCGGGCGTGTGGTTGTCTTTTGTTCACAATCATGCAACCGGGTTAATTTAATTAGGTTGCTTTTGATTGGTTGGTTGGCCGTAGAAAATCAGCCCCGTCGTTTCATGTTTGTGCTGTCCTGTGCCGTCCGCAACACTCGAGCGGAGATATATATGGCATTGTGCCGTCCTTAATTAAGTACATGCTGTGACGTCACCCCAAGCATATCTTCTGGGCGGTCTAAGATGGCGTTTGCCACCTTAGGCCTCCCGCCGGAGATGTATGTTTCGGGTCCCCTTGGGCTTGCTTGAATGTGAAGGCAACCAAGGAGTTCCAAAGATGTGTTGTCGTATATGTAACCTCTGGGTCTCTCTGACGTCATAGGGCGCCAGCGAGATTGCCAAATGAGTGGTTTTTTTTTTTTAATAATTAGAGATACAGTATACTATAAAAATATGGATATCAAAGATGTAAATTCTATAATTGCTGAAATCTCAGATTTAAAAAATAGAGGAATAGTATTATCTGAAGATCTCGACTGTGACAGGATTGCCTCGGAATATGAAGACATTGAGTATCAGTCTAGTAAGGGTCGTTATGTTTTACCCAAGATGTACAGGCTTGTGAAAGGAATTCAAAAGTCCATCAATGCTTGTTTGTACGGTAACGACATTAACGTATTTATAACGCTATTTAGCACCGTTGAAGCAATACGTCAAAAGCTCGGCCAAGAGTATCAAAAACGAGCCGAAATTAGTTCTAAGGTTCGTGATCTTAGAAAAATCTTAAACGAGGAAAAACCAGTATCTTAACCACGTGAGTGTTAGGCTTTCGGTAAATTTTATTAAAAAATAATTATTTTTTTAGCGTTTTTCGTAACACTCACATGGGATTTTCTCCTGAAAGGATACTCAGCAGTCTGGACTTGCCCATGCAGTTATGTGCATAATGGATGATCTGGTTGTAGTAGCAAGTAATCACCGCGACGCTTCCATTTTCACGTAGTTGTTCTTGTTGCCGCGTCGTTAACACAAATCGTTCATCGCCATTCTCAGATATTACAATTCTGAAACCCCCAGCGATGTTATTTCTGAAACACTCGCGGATAGCGTCGTACAGTTTAACCCTGTCGAAGATGGATACGTTAGCTTGATGGTACATTATTTAATAACTCATCTTTTAATTGTGATAGTTTCACATTTGAAAAATTAGTTCACAAATAATATATGGTAGGTGAATCGCTTACAACTAGATTAGCCCGAGAGCGGCTAGCAGCAATTAAAAAGTTTATACCGGTTCGAGACAGACTTCGTGAGAAACTTCAACAACGACAACAAGCGCAGACTGACTTTTCTGTGTCAAGTGAACAACTGTTTACTCCGATAACAAGTGCGACCAAAGATGTGAAAAAGTTAACTGAAGCAGCGATATACGGAGATATTCCTGAGCGAGAACGAGCAAAGAAGGCGCCGCTGCTTGATACACTTGAAAAGATAGCAGCAGAGACCGAACAAGCACGCGCAGGGATACAACTGCTATCCAGTGATATAAAAACCCAACACGAGTATGAACGATTAGCTGATATTGATGATTTTGCGCCTGATCCACAACCTGTTGATGTCGTCACCCCAAGAGGTGTTTCCTTTATAGACAAACTCACCGAAGAAACTATAACACAAATCAAACGATTTCAAAATAATAAAACCCGAACATTATAGGATTTTTGGTGATTTTGCCGCCCAAAGCTTTCATTCCAGAAAGGACTTTTTAAAAGACGAGTATAAAAACAGTAAAATAGGCCGAGATGAATGGGTTGATTGGTTGTATAAAACGAATAAGGGGATTGGCCGTTTAAATAAAAGAGAAATGGGATATAAAGAATTTAGAAGGGGAATTGATGAGTATGATAAAACTGGTACAACTAAAAAAGTTACTGCTAGCGGATATTCGATTAAAAATCCTTTAGATTTCAACGCTGGAGTCTTTGACTCTACCGTGACATGCCCTGGTAACATCCTAAGTGATATATCACGGTTAGAGGTTCTCATCAGAGGGAAACGAGCCGGAAATAACTCACCAGAAGTAATTAATGAAGCAGCTGATATCTGCAGACGATTATTTGCCGGCGGTATCATGGACATTGATGTATATCGAGAACTCATTGCTGAATTAGTTGAAAATCACAGAGACGCTCATGGTTATGATGAAAATCCTATGGATGTAAGCGATTGATCATTAATTGAAAAACTACTAGTTTTATAACAAGATGATTATACACTACAACCATGATAAACCCGTAAGCGTCTACGTGGTGAACTCACGATTGCCTGTTTATAGAGCATATTACGGAGATGGTTTCGGCAATACCATTGCGGGGTTATTTACAAGAATGGCTCCCAAGGTGGCGCCGTTAGCTAAACAATTATCAATGAAGGCCATTGATGTTATTCGTGATAAGGGAATCAGCAAAATCGGAGATTTCGTTGGAAATCTTGCCGGAAAGGCATTTTCTGACGCGAAAGATAAAATAGCATCATTGGTGCGAAAGAAACCAGGAATGACTTCGTCAGTGCTGAAACCACCAGTGCTGCCATCAACTACAGTGATGCCTGCAAAAATCAGCAAAGCAATAAATAGTGCAGTGGAAGAAAAACTAGCGTCGTTGGCTGCTTCGGTGACTCCGTCACAATTGACGACTTCACCGGTAACAGATAGCGCTATCATGAACGCGATAGCAGGAAGTGGTTTGAAACAAAAAAGAAATTCGAAGAATTTTCAACGACGATGATTATGAAGAGTTGAAACGCTTGCGTTAAACTCTTCAAGTTTCACAATTGAAAACACTAGTATTTTAATAAAATGTTTAAACGAACAGCTGATCCGGCCTTCGATATAGAAGCCCCAGTACCCAAGGACAATTCCGTCCGCGATTATCAATACTATTCCTATCATGCAATACAACCCGACCTACGATCGCGAATTGAACTACAAGTTCAAGATACCAGTAAATACTTTTTGCCATGTGAAGCATTTATTGAAATCGAGGGAAAACTCGTAACAAATGTTGCAGCTGATACACCATATGAAAATGATCCAAATATCCGAGTTGGTTTTGTTAATAATGGTATAATGGCGTTATTTGAAAGTGCAAGATATCTCATTGATGGAAAAGAAATTGAATCAATAGACCGCGAGGTTGATGTTGCAACAACAATAATCGGGCTAGCAAGATACTCCGATGATTATACAAGATCGGCTGGTCCGTCTATGATGTTTGCAAAGGATACCTCTGATAACGCTGACCACCTTCAATACATTAAAGTGTTAACACCGCAAGACACTTCAGTTGATAATCAACGAGAAGCAACTAATCCAGAACGTCGAGCTAGACCCGGAGCTGCGTTTGAAATTATAAAAGAAGTTAATGATAATTTCAATATAGGGTTTGCAACACGAAAATTAGCATTGCAAGGACAGCAGCGATATTTTCATGTGCGATTCCACTCCATCACATATTTGGATTCTGCAGAAATGTCAGAAAAGTCATCTATGGAGCCAAACACACAATCGCGTTAGTGCGAAAAGGCAATGACAATGATGCAATTTGGCGTACTGGTGCCGCTGATGGTAAAGTTGTTTTGAGTAAAATAGTATTGTGGATGCCAGTAATGACCCCATCAATTACCACGGAAGAGCGGCTACTTTCATTTATGGACACAGGTGGCAAATCATTGATAAGTTGGCTAACAACAACGACTGATGCCAAAGAGGATAATGTTGCTGATACATTTACATGGCACCTGGCATCAAAACAAGGCGTTTCAGCTCCACGTCATATATTTATAGCGCTGCAGAATCGGGATCGATTAGGCTCCCAAGAACGCAGTCATATGATATTTGATCGATTAGGAGTCAAGGAGGTTTCACTGAGAATAAACGGACAACAGGAACCATCTGAGGATATACAACTTGATTACGACACTAACCATATAGCACGTGTGTATCATAGAATGCTGTCATATATGGGTCGTGATCAAAATGTTGATACTGGTTTACAAATATCGCAACTTGATTTTAAAAGCCGCTATCCGATTTATTACTTTTCGCTGGAACATCTTGATTTAACAAGGCAATCCGTTGTTGACATACATTTTCGAGCTCGTATAGCCCCTGGTGGTGTTAATTATAGAGCGGTTGCTGTTATTCTCAGCGACAAATCAATGTTGTTAGAAGGAGCTGGCGGACGAATGAGACTTATTGATGCACCAGTGGAAAATCTATGATTGAAAATCCGAAGGATTTTTCCAAAAATATGTAAATGAAACTTGAAGAGTTTCCAATTAGATCAATTGAAAGTATAAATATGCTTTACAATAAAATGGCATATAGTGCTGTTAGTGTCAAGCTGACTGATGGTCAGGTCAAGAAATTGCGATCAAAATCCGCTAAAGAATGTGGAACAACAATAACGTTAAAACCAGCGCAGATGTCTGGCGGTACACATAAAATATCATTAACGGATCGTCAAATAAAACATTTCAATGATGCAATGAAAAATAAGCGAGGAGTTCAAATAGAATTTTTGAAAGCTGCAGTCGCGAACATGATAAAATCAGGTGGTATATTTCCATTGTTAGCTGCAATACCAGCATTGATTGCAGCGGCTGCCCCAGCAGTGGCGAAAGCGGCTGCGTTGGGAGCCGTTGGGACCGCGGCAGGGATGGCGTTGAAAAAGGCAACTGGGAAAGGATATAAAAAAAAGGGAAAGGGTCTAAGACTACCAGGAACCCCGTATTCATGGTACAGCGGGAGATCCGTGAACGGATCGGGTCTAAGAATACCAGGAACGATTTATTAGTTGAAAACCCAATTCTCCCTATGTCCAATTTTGATTTAATTGATGCTGCTAAAAAACTAGCGATAAAAAACTTCAGAGGGGTTTTTATGAGAGATCAATTACCGAGAAAACCAAATAACGTTGAAACCGGTATCATCAATCTTGATAACAGCAGCGGATCGGGAACTCACTGGGTTGCATACGCGATTGATCCACGTGGGATTGTCTATTTCGATTCATATGGGTTAGCCCCACCGAACGAGTTTATGCGGTATATAAATTCTTCGATGAAACTCAAAGAGTTTCCGATTTTTTATTCCACGCTGCCAACACAACAATTAAATGATCCGCCGATATGCGGCCGTGAAGTATTAAATGTCCTCGCGGAGATTTCATTAAAATCCTTTGGATCTCCGTGGAAACCACCTCATCTGGTTGTAAATAAATATACCAGTGGGAAATTACTAGGTAATTTTAGAGAATCAATAAATTGAAAATACTAGAGTCTTTATAATAATGATTGATATTTGGGGACGATCTCTGTCAATGTCGAAACCCACCGCGGAAACATCTGCTGGTTCTATCGAGGATGTAAAAAAAATAATTGAAGATGAAATCGCTGAGACGTTAAATTTAGTAAGTGTTGACCCGAACGAAATAGTTGTATTTCAAGACAAACAGGGTAAATTGAAAAGCAGTGATGTATCATTGGATGACATTTTAAAACGGCAGCACGACGCCGCTGAAAACTCTATTGCGCTGTATTCCAACGGTGGACAACTTAAACCAGGCGCACTTGTGTCTACGATCACCGACGCAATTGCCACCCATGACAACATGATTGCCCTCCATGACGGCGCGATTGCCACCCACGGCCGTGAGCTGGATGATCATATACGAGGTTATAATAGTTTTCGCAAAAATGTCGTACATAAATTCTTTGGAACCCCGCTTGTGGTTGGCATGACTCTCGCTGAAATTAAAAACTATCTATCACTATTCTTTTTTAACAAAGACGCGGGAAGGGTGATGAATGAAAATGAAATCAAGGCAAATTATCTCGATATTTACAATGATATTTCTAAAATAATAGAAAATCTTGAAAAGGTACAAAAACCCACTAACGACGTCATTGTTAAGTTTTTTGGAAACCCGCTTGTGGCAGGCATGACTCTCGCTGAAATTAGCGAGTTTATCGGCAAGCATACTCACAATGCCTACATCGCTAATAGTTTCTTTGGTGTCCCAGCTACATCTACGATGACTCTCAAAGATATTAATATGTTTATGATGAGACAAACAACACTTAATACCATCGTTGATAAATTTTTAGGGAGAACACCTGTGTCTGAAACCACATCGTTGACAGGCCCAACCCTCGTTGAAATTAAAAAAGCTATTGACGAACAAAAGCTCACCAGCGAAATTGTTAACAAGTTCTTTGAGGGCAGTAAACCCCAAGATATCACGACAAAATTTTCTAGCATCGATTTTCATATTAAAGACCAAGCACAGCTTGGAATCAAAGGCATTCTGACTTCGTTCTTTTTTAACGAGGGGGCGAAGAGGATGATAAATATCAGCGAAATAAGGACAAATTATCTCGAAATGTATAATGATATTCTTAAACTAAAAGAAGATTTTGAAAAGGTACAAAAATTCACCAACGTGGGTATGTCTCTCGTTGAAATTATCTCGGCTATCAATAAGGTAAAAATTCCACATAGTGTAAGCACCGTTAATAACATCGCGTACACGGTTGATAGTGGAACTTTTGATTGGATCCGAGGAAACAGAAATTATCTTAATGTTGGCAACAGACATACTGGTGTACCAGGTTGCTACCGACTTACAATAATACATCACCGTAAATTTGATTTGGAATTCAGCAACACAGGTATCAGAGGTGTTAACACATTGATGTATATACTAGAGAAAATACCACCACCTCCACCCTCTATATCAATCCCGCTTACGATTACTATAAACAATTCCGACGAGTCTGTGATTAGGGAGTCACTACCCTGGATAATAGAATTTGTATCCGGTATCCCTTCATCCGATCCTAAAACCGTTTCAATAATAGGATAATTGAAAACACTATCAGGTTTAAAATAATAATTTCAATGACAGCGTCATCGCAATATCGATTCGACACCGTGAAAGAATTTTCCGCGAACTTGAAATCACTTTCTGAGCGCTATCGTGAAAAAATGAAAAAATACCGCAGAAGAATTACCGCCATCGACATCACCGTGTACTCGGTATCCGGTGTGATGGCCAGCGCCGGGGTTATTTTGTCGACGGTGACCATGATGGCTCCGATTGCAGTTCCAATCGCTATCTCCGCGGCAACAACAATTGCTGCTGTCGCCACCGCGATAACTAAAAAGTTATCATCGTGTTCTCAGAAAAAACTTAGTGATTATACAGCTCGGTACAGGGTGGTATTTGACGCGTACTCGAAATTATCGGAGTTGATCTCACTGTCGATAGATAATTCGTTCATATCCGATGTTGAATTTTCCGCGATGACCCAGTTGTATAACTCCACGATGTTGAAATTGGAAATTGAAGACAGCGTTAACAATAATGTCACTACAATTCAACGAATTGCAACTGCTTCAACGAATCGCGGAGAATACCACTCCGATACGAACAAGCATGATATCAATAACATCAACAACCCCACAATTTAGTGTGAACTTCCCTTCTCCGATTCCAGTACGTGAGATCGCGCTGGCAAAATTACGAGTATATCATAGCTGGCCTAATATCAGATCGGTTGCATTTGGTGGTCAGCAACCCAATAACGCACTGGTGTTCTCGTATAAGAATAAACCCGATGGCACTCCAGCGTGGGAAACTGTTTCGTTACCAACTGGGTCGTACCAAATTGAGCAAATCGATGCTGAAATTCAGCGTAGAATAAAATCAATCACTGGAAAAGAATCAAAAATAGCTATTAAACTTCATGAACCGACGCTCTCGTCGTCGATCGAAATAAGCACAGAGGGATACATTGTAGATATCTATAACAGCTCATTAAGAACAGTGTTAGGATGGCCTGAAAAAACCACCGGAAAAATCCACCGCCGACTTAACCACGGACGTACAATCATATCATGAAATCAATCCCAGTTATCGAGATAATTTATCTGATATAAGAAAAGGAAGAATCGCCGATAGATTTATATTTACCAACAAAGACACATTGCAATGGGATTTTATCATTAAAAGAAAAACCGACTCATCTGTTACTATTTCATTTACGCTAACTGACGTCCGTGGTTATTTTAATGAAATTAAACAATTATATGACACACAACTAGAACAACTACGGAAAACAAGATCGCAAAAACACGTTGAAATAATAAATCAACTTATATCTGACATGGAATATATCTATGAACTAATTATTCAAACAATAATTAATGACAACAGCGAAAATAAACAACGATTCCTAACCGATTACAATATCACAGAAGACAATCTACGTAATTTCAAGTTTCCCAAATACAACGCTGATGAACTAGCAAGAATTGTTAGAACCGATATCAAGGCGCTACAAAAACCAGATTCAACTGTCCTTCTCAAGTATAATAATGATCCAGATGGTGGTGGTAGGCATATTGCCCCGCACAATGTGAATATTTCAACGGTGATTGCGCTCAATTTAACATGTGATGCAATTGAAGGAAGCTATCAAATTAATCTAGAGCAATCAAATCAAGCTCAGCAAGGATATATTCTTTATTCGTTTGCACCAACAGCTCCTCCAGGATTCCTAATTATTGAAAACCCAATTAATCCTGTCTACATGCGATGCCATAATAACTCGTTAACGAGAATTAATTTCCGACTCACCGACCAGTCAAATAATTTAATTGATCTACAAGATGAGGTGTTAGCGATTAGTTTGTTTGTAAAGTCCTAAAGACTCGATCAAATATTTGGCTGAACTCGTAAAAGAATTATAAACCAGAACTGAAAGTTCCAGCAGCAGAGAGGGTGAATGACAACAACGTTGTGACCAAAATTGATTAAAAAATCGTAAAGTCTCCGTTTGCTAAATGGAGACTTATTTTTTTGGTTAAATAAGATTTCGTAGGAAGGCTCGTTTTGTCTCAAAAGGTTGTAGGGTTCACCCTCTCTGCTGCTGCAGCCATATTTGTGGTATGCCGGCAGATGTACCGTAGAGTTTATATTGTGTTTGGAAGTTGAAATAAACTCATTGAATCCAAAGATATTGTTAAAACAATACATACGTAAACAACGCAAATCAAGTGTTGTTAGTATCTATATTTTTAATTTATAATTTGATTTTGCTTCGGTTTATCTTGTTAACAATGGTCATTTTTGGTCATCGCATTTAAGAGAACCTGCCAGGTTACCCATCGTCCAGATAAAATAGCTAGAATATCATCTGCTAGTGACCTTATCGAGAAACATCTATTAGTATGATACATTTTATCGCATTTGCTCTGTTATTGAACTGTTGTATGTGACACTTTGTTTTCATCCAACAATTTGTATTCAAGCAAATCATGAATTTCTACACCTTTATCTCCAGTACTACCTATACGCATTTCATGGCATGTCTAAAGTTTGTCTTCAGCGTCCATTTCCAACTGGAAACTCGTGATTACCTGTTAGATTATTACCTGTGTGATTACCTGTTAGATTGTTCGATATAGTGTATATATTTTATAAAACTTTCTTGGCTAGCTTACTAGATAATTTTGAACTTCCGAGGATTTAGTAGCAGATGACGAATGTGATACCGATCATGCTATTGATCACAAAAAATTTGGAATGGGTTTTTCTCCATACGAAGAATAGATCTTAAGAAATCAAGACAAACAACCAAATGCTAGAACAGGTAGTACAGTCTAAATAAATGACATAAACAATCAACTGGTAAATTCAATTTATAAATGATTTTGAGTAATAAACATCATGATTTTTAGGATATAAAGACTAAATGTGTTTTAGCTAAAGTAAACGTGTCATTTTTTAAAGAGTTTAACCCAAATATTTGTACTCATTATCCATGTGTTTGTTCTTATCAAATATGAATATATGTCTGAATGCTGATATCGATTAGCAACGAAAACTTTTAATAGGTAAAATAATTCAAAATGTGTGTGTGCGTGTATGTATGTGTATGTGTGTGTGGATGAGGCGGAGGCGGACTGATTGTGTGGCAGACAGGGTCCTATTGATTACACAGATATACAAATATCTTTGAAATTTATACCAGGTATTTTATCTTTAAAATAAAGAAACTAAATGAAAAAATATAAACATCCCGTCGCAATCTTACCAAAATTACAGTTATCAGCTTTGCATCCGACGCAAATTTGGTGCTAATATCTAATTAAGTAATTACATTTTTATGATTGTATTGTCATCATCATCATCATCATCATCATCATCATCATCATCATCATCATCATCAGTAGTAGTAGTAGTAGTAGTAACAGTAGTAGTTCTTGATCATTACTCCAACACACAATTATCTTAACATGTTTCTTTCTGAACCTCCTTGCATAATTTTACCGAGATACAATTCCTTAACAAAATACTTAAAATCGCGCTAATCTCTCGCCATCCTGTATTTCTGTCCTTTGTTCGCAATGTGATATACACAGGAAGCCGCTCGTCTATTGTGTTTGCACAACTTTATATTTACTCTTAGGACAGACTAATTTGGTTAGTTTCAATCCATGACAAAATTACATGCCAGTTCAATTTCCATCAACATCCCTACGATCACGCCTCAGGCAGGTATTGCAATTCATCAGCATTTTATTTGTACGCATTTCAATCGATTAAATAAACGTTGCCTTTTGTTGTTGTTGTACGGTTTAACGCCATTTTTCAGCACACAAAAGGCTATGCATGGCGGTCATTAAAAATGGTGGAGTAAGAACCCGGGAAAACCCAGAAAGAAACACTGATATTGCAAGAAGTCCCGTTTTACTTCATTTCTAGATCGATATTTGATTCTACGTTTTTAAAACTAAATATGGATTTTAAATTTTTTTTATTTGAGTCGTACAGTACATGAAACAAAAAGTCTGAGAAATCGTAGAACAGAAACGTTTGAACTGTGTACTTGTGGATCTCGTTTCCAGCAACACCTGTTGACACAGACATTCAACAATGTAAGTTATCTTAAATACACTTAAATCTGCTTCAGCTTCAGACGTGGAAAATATGGTAACGGAACTTGTTTATAATATTTTGTGAAGGAAGTATAAGTGTATAAACTTTCAGTGGATGAAGCAAAATGATAAAACGAATAAACGTGTGACGTAAATGCAGATGCATCACCGAAAGAAAACGGTTCACCGACTTGACTGAAGTTTGAAGTATTAAATCTTCAAATAATGTTGTTGAGACTTATCATCCCTGGTCACAAGAAAGAAATTTGTTTACATTTAAAATCCCTGTGATTTTTCGAGTAAAACGAATCTGAAGTTAAAGAATAACTGATGATATAAGAGATACGGACAGACCAATGATGCAAATATAAACTATCTATTTAGGCCTAGCGCCATCTAGAAAAGTCTTATGTTTTTTTTTTACAACATTCTAATTGTTAAATCACAGGATGGCAATTAAAGTTTTACGAATTAATTTAAGTAATGTTTTCTGAATTCCGATATTGAATTTGCTGATGTGTCATTTGGCTTGATGAGTCCTCGATATTTTCAAAGCACTGTTTGTACAAACGTCATTGAACATTTTAAATTCCAATAATGAATAATTTAGACAGATAACACCTCTTACTCATTAACAAAAGGTAACTACACATATGATCACATATTCCTTAGGACTGATATTAAGTTAGTTTGAATAATCTTGTTCATCAGAACCTTATGTAAAACCAAAAGACACAATAGGATGGTCAGGATGTGGGTCGTAAGTTCGCTACAAGAACTTTCTAAAATCAAAAGAAAGACCATGTCAACATGTTTAAAAATGTTATCTTAATGTACATCCCACAAACTTGGAATTTTTAAAGTTATCTAGACATTTGTTTACGAATGACCATTAGACTGCTACATATTATGGATAAAATTAGATAAAACATTCAATATTCAGGACAGTATGTTACTCCTGAAGAAAAAATTGAAAAATATGTACAATTTTAATTGTCGAATGTGATCCGGTTTCGTTTTCATATAAGAGCAATCCCATTACCTACTTTTTGAAAACGTTCTAAATATTGTATTAGAATATTATAAAGGACAGAATACGGAGTTAATTTATGTAACAAGTATGGCTCTCATATAGCAGATTTGCAGCTGATTATGTCTTGTTTCTGATCTGATTAAACTCATGAAAAGCGATCTAGGAAAGCAGTTATTTGATCACGTCAGTTATCCACGCAAATGTTGAAAAGTTACATATCTCATATATATTTATAATTGCTTTCTAACATTGTTATTCAATATATGTCATAAGAAGATAGTTTTATGGTTTGATTCTACACGTTTTACAACACCATATTAGAATAAAGTAATCAAAATCCAATGTATGTATTTAAGACGATTCAGTCACTTGACAAAGAAATCGGAAAAAAACTGCAGTTGTCTATTTTTTCCTACCATTTTCTCCTCTGTCTGGTAACAAATATTTTTATCAAAAGTATGAAATATTTAACATAAAGAATCATTTGGAACGTCTTCTAAGGAATGCAAATATACACATTTTTTGGGAATAGAGATGCGCCCAGTACAGGAGATATCTGAAGATAAATGCAAACAGTCACAATGATAAAATGCTGTACATTTCATCTCTACTGGTAATCTCTAAATAAAAATTGTTTACTGACGATGAAGCAGGCAGTTTTTGCTATACGATTTTCACATCTTAAAACTTTGGCCATTTAAATACTACTTGAGAGATTCTCGGTAATACATCAGGAATAATTACGGAAAAAAAATAGTTAATTGTCAGATTACCTGTCATCCATCTACAGGCTATGAAAGCGTTCAAGTTAATGTATTTTTTTCCATTTCATTTCCTCTACTGATTAAAGAAGTTGCTAATGAAGTAAATGTGGCAATTACAAGAAATGTATGCATTGATCATTGTGAGCCATGGAAATATTACTAACTTTATTATCTATATTTGCTTTATAAATCGATATTCTCCATCTGGATTCTAACGAATGTGCCCAGCGAAAAACGGTTGTAACTTTATCATGTTTAACTATAATTGTTAAAAAAAGTTGGTCAGCATGTTGATGTTTACATATATTGATGGATATCTTTGGTGTGTTTCTTTGTAGCAAGGAACACATATATCCTGTACTACATGTATATTTAAAGAGGCAGCTGTGGCTCAGTTAGTGTGACGGTAGAATCCTAACCAAAAGGGCGCTCTTTCGATTTTGACCTTCGGATCAGAATGATAGAATAGTTAGATTTAAAGTGAAACCGGCCACTAGGGTCATATGTTCACTATTTTGCACTGCCATTTATTTACATGGCAGTGATTTAATGTATCCAGGAAGATGGAATGGTGCCACATCTTCCTGGCGTTCATGCGCACAGAGTGCGCTATTCAATTTGGTCGTCATATCATACCCCTAAAAAGGGGCTAATGATATGAATGTTAGACCTGGGTGAGTGGGAATAGACCCATCACGCACTCATCCTATCAACCATTGAAAGTACGTACGCTTATTCCAAATTCAATCCAGTTTATCTAGTGGATTTCCCTATGCCAAAAGTGTGTAAGCCACCGATGCAATTCATCAAATGGTAGAGTTGAAGAATTAAATTACGTTCCTATCTATGCCAATCTTCTAGTACAAAAGTGTACATATTATATGTCCCTAACAATTTCTTTTGCCGATATGACTAAACGTCATTTGAAAAGTAGCCACTGTCAGAGAGGATTAGATTGTTAATTTTGATCGGTGGGTCCGAAAATATCAAGTTAGGCTTTTTGGATAGAGCTTGTCAAGGATAGTTTCCGTAACCAAGTGGAAGACCCTATTAAAACAATGAAAGACAATAGCCCTAAAAAGAACGTTTTTTCCGGAGAATCCCATGATCACTTGTTAGTGACCGATTATCCCTCTGCTCCTGTGGTTGGTCCCTGTATACTTCTTGAGTGTCTTGTTTGACCCTGTATTCACTCGATGGTTCCCTGTATACATCTTGGGTGTCTTGTTTTGGATTCTCACTCTAAACATCCTTGCTCCCTCGTCAATTTGCTTCCGTATTTTTCCCTATCAATTTGGAATTCTTTGTGCTGTTTTGTGTAGAATATATAAACCCATATGACAACTATTTGCATTGTTAGTTAATACATGATGTTATTAAGTTACTACAAGGCCTGATAATTTTGGGGTTAACTATCTTTATAGTGTATGAATTTGAGGTCATTTTTTAAATTAGCAAATTTTTGGTTGCAACCTTGTGTTGCTGGGCCTGATAGCCTTGGGTTTAAGACTACCTTATAAGATCTAATTTGGGGTCATAACCTATGCATATATGATGAGGTTTTTAGTTGCAACATTGTTTCGCTGGACCTGATAGTCTTGGTTTTGAGACTACCTCATACACTCTAGTTGCGACCATAGTTAGGGGCGCGTGTTAGTGGTTATACTTTAACCTTCAGCGGTATCGCGTTTTTTAGGGGCCTATAAAACCTTCGTAATATTAAACTCAGTTATGAGATATTGTCAGTGGGGTTATATATCAGCCAGGAATTGTTACCGAGGTCTTCTTTTGTTCAGCGAATTTTACTATAAAATCTTCATGGATCGTAGTGCCTTTAGCATGAGACGAAACCAAGCCGAATTAAATATAGTTGTTTTGAGGGGAGAAAGCACAAAATGCATAACAGTACAACTTCTTGATTTGCCAGATTTCAGACTTTAAATCGAATGAACAAATGCAAATGAAGGACCAACTACCTGCATGTTAGGAAAACACTATATAATGAATAAAAACACAAGTGTTTGTGAAGCCATATCGCTGTTATGACTTTTACACAGCCTTTTAACTGATTCAGTAGATATAATCTTATTTAGGATTCTGGTTATTTATTTATCAGAAGGTTAGCAACATTACGCTATAAATTCGTTTCTGGAGACGTGCAAAGAGTTGCTTGTCGTATGAAGTCAACTTTTACACAACCACTCGTGTCAAGTATAGTTCCTCCATAAAACTATCGTATTTGGTTTATAATGGGGACAAATTTAATACCCACGAAACCCCACATAAGCGTCAAGTATAGTAATTGTACTATAAGAGTTATGACTTTTCAAATGTTTCTAAGTATTTCTGATGAATTCACCATCGCGAAATTTTATTGTAGGGGCATGCATATTTAGGTTTTAACATAAATATCTCTGTTTCATATAGTCAGTAAATACAATTGCGGAAAGTGTTCAGAAACATTTTTACGTGCATGTAGTCGGTCACTTCCCAATACATATATATCATTGTCTTTTGTGCTCTTCAAGATTGCCAGTTACACTAAGAACATATATTCCACTTTTCTGATCAGATCTATATGAAGTCCATATTTATGCAGACGTTTAATATTATACTTTAATAAGAAAAGGTTTATGTCGGCAGGTCATCTTTAAAAAGGACCTCTCACAATCGAGTTATTTACTTATCTGAAACTAAATAGCAACCAAATTGTTATCATCTGCCTAGAACCACTCCGGTGGCCTAGTGGTTAGAGAGTCCGCCGCGGAAGCGGGAGGTCGTGCTTCAATCAACGGCCAAGTCATACCAAAGTACTAACAGCTGCCTCGCTTGACGCTCAGCATTAAGAGGATAGGGTTAGGACTGGTCGGCCTGGTGTCAGGATAATGTGACTGGGTGGGACATCATGCTACATGTCTGCGGCACGATGCCCCGGTGTTAGACATCACTATAAACTGCCTCACTGCAGACATCGTAGCGATATGACTGAAAAATTGTTAAAGCTACGTTAAAAATCCTAATCAAACAAACAAAACCATCTGCATCAGAAACACAACCGACAAACAAGTTCACTTTTTTCAGATGAGTAAATAAATTTGAACGATAATGATCCTAGGCCCTTCTCTGAAGATAATGTCATTAAATCCTATTACTTACATTGAAATGTGCTTTCTGGTTATTCTTTTATCTTGTTTGCGATAAGTATAAATCAAGTCACATAATCAGTTTCGCCGTATATGTACGCATGTTTGCACTGTAAAATGAGTTTTTTGAAACCTAATCATGCAGTTCACTATCGTTAGTTACAATTTTATGATGTGTAAGGTATTTTATTCTTAGTAAGGAGATACATGTTTAGCTTCAAACGTTTTTGGACAAACTAGTTTAGTGCACCTAAACAATGAATACGAAATTTGGACAATACTAAGACATCAGTCATTTTTGAAGTATAGACTTCCGGCAATTATTTAACATTTGTTGCTCTTCATTTCCTTTCAAAGTAAAATCAACGTGTATTAGTAGGAAATATGGATAATGTACATGACAAAAACATAATTGTTTTAACTTCAAAATACAACATCGCATTTTAGAGCTTTTCATGTTATAGTATACCAGAGTCTACTATTTTATGCGCTAGAATAGTAGTAATTAAAAATTAATTAATTAATTAACATAAGGAAAAAAGTATATGCATATCCACAAACATTACTTTGAAAGACATTACCGATAACTAAATCATACTTTTATGAGATGTTTGGCTGGAATGTTCTATAGATCAATCTCATAAACACATGCTGGAACTCAGGACGATAGAAAGAAGAGAAGAATGAGTTCCTAGATAAAGGATGTCACATGATGATGGAATGTCTAGGGAATCAGGTACGGAATCGTATGAGACTCTTGCTGGTACGGAAAACTTTATTTATGATGTTAGTCCACTAATGCCGTTTTTTTCAAAGAATCTTCTCCATAACTTTTATGAAATAACTTTCTCAAAAGAAAGAATCACTCATAACGGTGTAGATACGGCTACATCTTTGAGAGAGAGAGAGAGAGAGAGAGAGAGAGAGAGAGAGAGAGAGAGAGAGAGAGAGAGAGAGAGAGAGAGAAGGCTCTCTTAAAAGAGTGTAGCGGCGATGCTAAGACAGCTACATCTGAAATGAGAAGGCGAAAATCTATTTTCTCGTCGATACGGAACTGACTTTATTTAATTAATCAACACACATATATTGACTACATTCTAGAAACACATCTAAAAACTTTATAATAAAAATTCATGATATACATATTATATTTTCCCTTTTTAAGCTTTCCAACTTCATTTATTAGTATAACTTCTGCATTTTAGAATATTATACAAATAGTTAATTCTCAAACAATTTCAAGATAGCCAAAGGTATAAAATGTAATAACCATAGTTAATGTAACAATTAATTTAAAGAAATGCATTTTACTTATTTTAAAATAGAATATAGATTTAAAATATATTGCTAGATAATATTCTTTCTTACTTAAAGAATAATATTTCAATCATTAAATCAAAACATGGAGTTGGTAGCAATCTCAACCTTACAATAAAAATTACATAAATATAATTAAATATGAATCCTTTGGAACATTTATACATTCCGTTACAATATATTATAAATAAAGTGAACAATGTTGCAAACATAACAATGTTACCACCAAAACCTCAAACATTAAAATTACTTATTCCTAAAGAAGTTACGACATATACAATTGTTTTACCTGAAATGAGAAGGCGAAGATCTATTTCCTCGTCGATAGGAACTGACCTGACCCTTTAATGCGTGGTTTATTTATACGCATCTTGTGTTAGGTTTAAGGTATCGGAGAGGAAATATGTCCGCTCTTTTCAGGTAAGAATCAGTTTCTCCTGGTCAAAACCAGCTTAATTTACGTCATTTGACATAAGGTAGAACTCAAATTTGTAGTTTATCTATATTCATTTATGCACAAGTTAGGTCCAAATATGATAATCCCTTAATATTCTAAACCAGCAACAATGTTTTAACATACTAAGCCAGCAGCGATATCTGTCCATCATTAGATAAGAACCATTTTGTAGCGACGACTGTCCATCATTAGATAAGAACCATTCTTTTCAGGTAAGAATCAGTTTCTCCTGGTCAAAACCAGCTTAATTTACGTCATTTGACATAAGGTAGAACTCAAATTTGTAGTTTATCTATATTCGTTTGGCACAAGTTAGGTCCAAATATGATAATCCCTTAATATTCTAAACCAGCAGCAATGTTTTTACATACTAAGCCAGCAGCGATGTCTGTCCATCATTAGATAAGAACCATTTTGTAGCGACGACTGTCCATCATTAGATAAGAACCATTCTGTATTTACGTCAGCACGGAAGTTTGTTCTACTTTTTATTAACCGAATTAGGATTTTGCCAATACTTGGGTTTCAAAATATGTTTTACTGATAAGACTTAGGAGCTGACTGACTCAGTAAGACTTTTTGCTTTATAACCTCATTCCACATAATAATGTACATTCTGATTGCTAGTGATTTACGTTGCCAACTTTATGCTTTGCACATCAACTATTTTCCTTCCATTAATATATAGTTGTGCTTTGAAAATAAATGAAATTAATCGTAACACACTTTAGAACTTACTTTAATATAAAACCTTACTTTAATACAATTTAAAGAAAATATCAATCTTATTAATTTTATTAAAAAATCAATTCCTAATAATACTATCTCAAATTTAAAAGTTAAACAAAAAAAAATTATTATTCAGTCTATAAGTTACTGTTTCGCCACACCAAGTGGCATCAATGTCGCATTATAATAGATTTTCATGCCCTGGGACGATTCGTCAAAAACTTTGTATGCGCAACACAAAAAAGAGGTGTATAAAATAAATGTCCGCATAACATGGGAGCAGCTATGGCTCAGGGTAACTCAGTTGGCATAGTGTAGGCAGCGGGTTCGATACCCACCCAAGCCAGTTACTGTAGACTGCCTTATTTTTCCTGGGTGAAGCGGTACTTAACTCCATTTTTTGGCAGTATATAGTCAATATATGTGGCCCTGATGAGAATGCATTCACTTAACGTTGAACGTATTACTCATATAATTCAAATAGGAATAATCCTCATGGCTATTTGGGTTGTTTGAAAAGGCAGTATAAAATGCAATTTAATAGAGCTACAATTCGACAGCGGCTTGGTATTAACAATAATGATAACACTTACGTTATACGAGACCAAAGTGGGAATTATTCTAATTTTAGTCCAGGGGTGAAATTTGATTATTGGAGTAAGATCAATCATGGTAATTTATACCGTTAAAGAGTCTAATACGTTGTATATTAAGTCGAGTTTGTTTATTTTTAAAAAAGTCTACTTCGATTTAGAAGCTTATTTACAATATTTACTGCACTATGTCATTGTTCAGCTAGACACCGTCCCATTCTCTCTCTCTCTCTCTCTCTCTCTCTCTCTCTCTCTCTCTCTCTCTCTCTCTCTCTGCTATTTCGTGAAATATCATGTTCCCCAAGGACATCGTATACGAAAGCGTTTGTATTTCGCTGACGGTTGTCTTAAGTATAAACAGTACTTGAACAAATAATATGAAAATATCACTCGAATATAGTTTCTGTTTTCTTTAATAAACGACGAACTATTCATGCATTATAAATAGATAAACACATTTAATTTAGATCTGGAATAACTTTTGCAGAATGAGAAACCTTAGCTAACTTGAGATTTTTTGCAGACTATAAACACTAGAATAACAATTAACTAAAAATTTTGGATCTACATGCCTGCCTACCTACCTACCTACCTACCTACCTACCTACCTACCTACCTACCTACCTACATACATACATACATACATACATACATACATACATACATACATACATACATACATACATACATACATACATACATTCAAGCACGATCACATTTATTTGATGTAAATAAGTATTATGTAAATAATTATAAAATCAACCATGCTAATGATACAGACCAACTCTATCGCAAACCACATGCTATCTTGTATATTTATAAATGCAGTGCAGAGGAAAACGTTGGCATGAATATATTCTACTCTAGAATTGTATACATTGTTTAAACCTAAATTCGAAATGGCTAGCCAATATACGCAAGATTATTTTCATTGATATCCCTCCCAATGCTATATCAATGATATTGCAAGATGCTGAGAATTATTTGTATACTCAAGTTGATAGCTATAGTTTAGTTTAAATGATGAAAACTATTGTTGATCACTTCCATTGAGGTGCATCTCCGAAATGTTTATGACAGAACTTTTACGCATATAAAGAACGACCAGAATGTAATTTACTGTACTCAGGGTCACGTGATCAGTAAGTTAATGGGTACGATGACCTTTGTTCCAATCATGACGTACATATTTGTAGTAATATGGGGTGATCGAGGGCCATATGGAAATTAGAATGATGATTTTATTATAGGCCTTTCTAGTTTCAATGGAAATTTAATATTACGGCTCCATGTGAACATTTTTCTTTTGAGTTGTATAGGGTGAGATAGAAAATGTAATGTTAAATAGTGATTTACTTTCTAAAACATAATTATCAACAGTCTGAATATACATTCCCATGTATTTGTACCGATTTCAATAACGAAAATCTTTAATGTAATACAAAATACACAGCACGTAGTCAAATCATTCATTGACTATTGATTTCTTAGCTGAATGTGACCAGAGCGCCTGTCATGCGTAACTAACTTTCTATACTAACACGGCTCATTGTTGCGTACACTTCGGACGAGTTGATTTCATCAGACAACATTGTGATGCTGTTCATCCCATTCGGTAACTACCGGATAAGTCAGTAAATTACCATAATGTCGAGCCATTAAAATCTACCCGTTTGCACTCATATACATAGAAATCATACTGCTTGTTAAATCTACGTGAAAGGCAAACTAGTAGTCGTCATTCTATTTCCTTGCTTGATTGGACATTGTGAAACAGTAGTTTATTCCTTGTACATACATGTGCATTCGGGCATACTCCTCTTCGCTGAAAATGGACTTTTCCAGGAACTGGAAATGAATGGCGAACATTGTGGTCCTTACACTGAAAACTTCCGTTTAGAATGAAACGCGCAAAAGATAACAGTGTCAGGTTACTACCTGGGCATACTGGGAGATCAATAAATAAATTGACGAAGTTCTGTGCATCTCTGATCTTATCTGTGCGTTTCTTTTTTTTTTAATTGTGTGTTTGTTGTGGTTTTGTACTGTCTTACATTGATGCATATAATTACATCAATCTTCACTAAGGATGAAAACATTTCAAGACAGAAAGTTACACACCGTTGTTTGGTACGTTCTTTTGAGTAAAACTCATACAAAATTTCATATCACATCATGTGTTCTTCTACGTTAGTTTCTTTTGCTAGTTTTGAATTTTGAATTTATCTACTAGTATGAGTTCTTCTTCTGTTTCTGCTGAATGTTCATCATTCTAGTTCTTGTTTTTCTTGGTCACTCTGACGACCAATGCCTTTACGTCCTCGGGAAAGGTAGGCCTTGCATTTATCCCCTGGGCTATCAGTACTGTGCTACAATTGAACGTATGGAAAACCAGAAAAAGAGATCTTGACTTTGTACATTATAGGGTGAATTAGGCCTTTTTTAAAAACACACCTTCACGACTATTTACGGTACATACCGAGACCGTAGTGGAATGTGGTGACATAGTTCCTTTTGGAATCCTTCTTATCTGAAATAAGTGGCACATAAGCAACATATTGGGGTATTTACATTATTCATAACAACGATTGCCATCCAAATCTCTCTGTTATTTCGGTCACATAAAGGTTTATACAATATTTAGCGAATGTGTAAATAATAAACAATAAACAAATAAAAGAAAGAAAAAAAAAAAGAAACTGGTTTCAAAATTATTTTCACAATACTTTTGCAATGTTTTGCCTTCGGCTAATTGAAAGTGGTCTCGCGGAATTCACTTAACCATTTACATGTCTCTGGTTGTTACTGATGTCATAGTATTCAATTGATAAATCTTATTTATTTAGTTTAAAACGAAACTAAAGTTGTCACCGTGGCAATAAATTGATAATCACATTTTACTAGAGTCAGTGGCAATTTATATCAAGTCGTCAGTGTGATTAGGAATAATTTGAGACACTTGAATATATATGTTTATAGTATTTATTAAATTTAGTATTTGCTGCAGTGTTCATTTGTCCATAATCGCTGTTCACTTCACAGGATCATTCTGTCAATCATTCATAGATTTATTATAAATGTAAAATTGAACTATATATATCAAATATATTGAAATCATTACCCGCTTTTTCAGAACTTGCAACGTGAGCATCTCATACTTAATGATTCTGTAAGATGGTGCATATTTCAGGTCTAACTACATCTTTAAATATCTTACTAGATGAGAAACCTCTCACCATAAAGAAACCTTAATGCAGAAAGAGGTTCATAATTATCCCAAATCCAAACTATATTTGATAAAACCTGAAGGGTACGTCTATGGAACTAAGAGTATCATTTGGCAGAGTTAACAACCAACCAATCCATTATTTAACAACTCGTGAACAAACAGCTACGTTTGTCATTGGACGTGGCACAATTGTCATGGTTGCAATGGTTGCTATTGTAACCTGTGGAAAACAACTATTTAAGCCTTTGAGAACTCAAGCAGACTCTGATGGACTCCAGCTGTAGAGTAACTAAAACTGTGGCTGATATTCAAAGTAAGCGTTGAATCGCTTTTTCCTTTTCATATCAAAAAACGAAATGGTCACACTGCAAAGGTAGACAAACTTGTATACTCTTTCGGTCAAGACTGTTCAAGAGCAGCTACAATTGGACAGTGGAAACGTCCAAAGAATATCCGCATCTGACTGACTCTGTACGTTGATGTTTTCATGCAAACGTCAAGATCAATGTGGTTATGATCGGTTCTTCTACAGCATCTCTGGAAGCCTCTCAGCCCATCTCAAGCACTTTTGAACGGGCTTGTTGTCTAATACTGTGTATTAGATGACAGGTCGGTAATCATGATTTGTTATCGTGATAGGTTCTACACTAGTAACTGATATGAATCCTGCCCAGCTAGGCTTTTCGTGTATGCTATGCTGCTCGGTGCCTTTGCAGCCATATTAGATATTTCAAATTCAAGTTGCTCCAGACGTTTACTTGTTCATTCTATCTTCCTATAAATTAACTTTCTAAAAGGTTTCAATTTACAGCCTACAGGTGCACAGTGAAAGTTAAACACTTGAAGTCTTCAGTTCCATCAGACAAAGCAACAGGTTTCATTGGACCTTTATTGGAACTATTATCATAAACTTTGATAGAACAGGCCAAGTTAGAGGAAGATCTATTAGACTATCGACATATGTCAACAGTATTCAAGCAAAATTCTGTGAGGTCAACAGAAGATACGGCTTCCTTTTACTGGTGCATTTTATTAATTAAATGTAATAAATCAACTAGACAAGATTCCACAGAATCAGACTAAATGTGCAAGGTAAACAACTCTTTTCTTGTATTTTTACAAAAAATATATCATGCAAATTTTCTTGTATTTTTACAAAAAATGTATCATGCAAATTTTCTTGTATTTTTACAAAACATATATCATGCATATTTTCTTGTAATTTTACAAAACATATATCATGCGGAGTTTCTTGTGTTTTTACAAAAAATGTATCATGCGGATTTTCTTGTAAGTTTACAAAACATATCATGCGGATTTTCTTGTATTTTTACAAAAAATATATCATGCGGATTTTCTTGTAAGTTTACAAAACATATATCATTGCAAATTTTCTTGTACTTTTACAAATCATATATATCATGCAAATTTTTTGTACTTTTAGAAAACATATATCATGCGGATTTTCTTGTATTTTTACAAAAGATATATCATGCGGACTTTCTTGTACTTTTACGAAACATATTTCATGGGGATATAATAGTTTGCTTATCCATTCTTATTAGAAAAGACTATTGAATAAAAGAAATAACTGCATATCAAGTTATTTGACTCCGCGAACCATAATTTGGCGTCTTTACGTATCCATTTACTTGTTTTATTTCTCGTCCACAACTACACACATTTCTCAAACACTTTACTCCAGCAGTGTGCAATTTAAAATGATTCGTTTGCTTCTTCTTATTGCTACAGACTCTAATAAGGTCTGTTTTTGGCATAGCATTGCAACCGTTATATTATTAAAGTGGATTTGAATATTCCATTGAACTTGCATGATTATACTAAGAACTACCATTTACCGCCCGTTTAATTAATTTCATATGACGTTAGGAGGTCAGAATTGCCACAGGAGGTATTGCATGATTACAATACAGACGAACAAAACACAACTGTACAGTACAAATTAGTATGTACCATAAACTAGATGTTGAAGTGGGTCAGTCACTGCAGAATATTAATTTCGTTGCATACATTTGGGTTGAAAACTGACAAAGAATTGTCGTCTTTGAGCAACAACCATTCCCCAGATTTAACACACAAGTTTAAGACAAACAACATAAAACGATTTCTGGTATATGTCGTCATAATATTGTTCAACAGTGTATTCAGCAGAGTGATGGAAGATCTTAGGAATTAACTAAACCCGAAATATTGACGGATTTAATATATTTTAAATGTGCAATATTGTCTAGGATAATTACTTTCTGTTGTCAGTTTGACCAAACTAATTTGGGTTTAACTGTATGATTAGAGTTATCCAAATGAATGATATATGAATCTATGTCACCTTGTTGAAAAACACAAGATGATATAACGAAACTGATACATACTTTATTCTTTACCCATTCGTGATGAGACGGAGTACAATGATATGAAACGCAACGCAAAGACAACTCTCTTTTGTTTGCTGTAAATGGGTAGAATGTGTGTGGACTTCCCATGGAAGAACTGAATCGAGTTCTCATTAGAGATGTTTTGTGTGTTCGTGTATGGTAATGGCAGAACTTTATTGACGAAAGACGAACGAAGATGTAAAGAATGTTTGCAAGAGAATAAAACGTATCTCGTAGAAATGCAAATTAGAGATGTAAATATATATCTTACCAAGAAACGCATACAATCAGATTATCATATCACGAATGTCTATAAAATACATCTGTCGTGTCAAAATCAGAGCAAATTTTGCAGATTGTTCTGAATGCTTTTCTGAGAATCAGGCATAATAGATATTTTAGGTGCATCTTACCTTTCGTTTTTGTTCACTTGAAAGTGTTTGCCTTTATTAGCTTAACTGAATTTAAGGCACTACATTGATAAAACTTTTCTGTATCAACATGTGCACTCATTTTTCATAGTGCCATATACTCTTTAAGTTCATTTTGTAAGACTCCAGAGCATGTTGTGTCAAAGGTATATTGAATGCTATATCGAAAATTTTGTTTTCACTTCTATAGGGATAATATAAAGCTTCTTAATTATAAATGTATCATTTGTGGACTGCATAAATGGTTCGAAGTAATCATATTGTACCGGAGATAAATGTTTCCGGTTCTCATTCTTGGTAACCACCTTCTACCTATTAGGAGGTTCTTAAGGATATTTTAAACTGCAATCCAGTGTAGGTGCATGATGTTACAGTAGAAAAGGATATGTTCGTATCCGAATGTCAAGCTGCATTCTAAATTTTGTTTCGAAATACAAAAGCCATGAAAGTCATCACCAGTATATCGCGTAAAATATATAGCTTATAATATCATTTTCAATTTATCAATTGTCTTAAATAAAACAGACATTTGCACAGACATTATAACAATTTCTTTACGACTTCAGGTCTAGCATAAAATGTTAACATCATTTCAAACCAACATATATGGTACAACATTATTTTTGTTGACCTTAGTTTTGGATTTGTCATTTGTACATTTGGTTAAAAGTAATATTGTTACGTGTTTTATGAATATAATGATGTCTGTGTAATCAGGTATTTTATTCATACATTTAGCGTTGATTTTTTGTGACGAGTTAAGTATTTACCCTCGATCGCAATTGTCTTATTTAGTTTCCTTATACGCATTCATTCTGTATTATTGACTCACAACACACTAACGTGCAAAACAAGAGCAATGAACATATGCTCATATTAAATATGATCATTTAATCATTGGTATCACACATCCAGTTTTGACTATCCAGATTTGTAATGTTCTACTTCAATTTTGTTTTCAGTTCCTGGTAATGTCAGTCTTTCCCTGAAATAGTGTCTTGTGTTCGATGAATGTCTATTGGCCTCTACAGTTCTTCCAGCTAAAGCTGACATTGTTTTATATGGGTTGTTATTTATTAGCTGCACGATTTTGTATCCACATGTGTAGAGTAAATATTCTTAATCCTGCAAAGTGTTAAATACCTCTATTGGGCTGAGACATGTAAAATATTGCCCTTACAAAGAATATTTAATAGGATAAGATGGTATAGGTATACATGTGTCACGAAAAAAATGGAAGTAATCCGAATCTAAATCTACATTTTTTTGTGCTGACAGTACGAAATAATAGTTACCATCCCAAATTGTTGCTGGTAACTCTGTCATCCATGCGGTTGGTATGTAAATCAAAATGACTCTTCCTGAATAAAATCACTCTCTATTCCATATTCACTCCTAAGGAAGTCAAACCTGGCTCTTTTAAACGGCTCGTTTGTGTCAGCATTACTCACAATGGCTTCCAATTCTGTTCCCCTGCATGTCATGTCGAGCTTCAGCTTCCATTTCTTTTTGTCGTTGTCGTTAGGGAGTTCAACTACCAAACTTCCTAGCAACTGTACCCCTTCTTCATTGCAATATACAGGGTCTTTCTTTTCACTTTTGTACACCTTCCAAAATACTCTATGATCTTTTGGGTTTACAACATTATAAAAATGGCTTTGAGTGCTCCCTCCAACCACCATTGATTCTCCAATTTCAATATATTTTACAAAAACATTATCTACGTACTCTTTTCCTCCTATTCTCTTTATCCTATTCTTATCGTGTCTCTTCTTATCAAAGGTTTTTCTTGTGTGAACACCATATGTCCATGGGGAAATCCGCTCAGCAATGATATTCGGACTATGCCCAAACATCACGGCTCCCTTTAAAACTGACACTCCGGCTTCAGTGGGCACAAATACTGTCTTTGTCGTGAACGTCTTCTTGATTTTGTCGTGTACCACCCGTGATTCTGCAAATCCACCCACCAACATTATAGACGAAACGTTTTTTTCCTTTTGCAAGAGACCGCGTATGTGTTCAATAATCTTATCAATTGCAACATCGAAATATTCTTCCATCTTTGTTGAATTTATTACAAGGTAAATGTTTTCTTCAACCTCAAGAGCGTCACCGTGATTCCTTTTAAATGTTTCAGCCAGGTTAAGATTTGGTCTTTGAATAAAATATTTTGGAAGATGCAATCTGTGGGATACAGAATCTTCAGGATAAAACTTTCTCTTTTCATCCTCAAATTGATTTTCAAACTCTATCCATCCATGTGGGTCTTTCCTAAGAAAGTCCATAAAAATGTCCTTACCAACGGTCTTCTCAATGCTTTGTCTAAAAGCTTCGTTCACCGTTATCCCACCCCATGGACCACCAGAGGCTGCATATACTTCCTTGAGTGTACCATCGGTATTAACCTGATGAACAGTTGCGTCAACAGTTCCACCTGCAAAATAGAAAAACCTCTGGACGAATTGTTACGGCTATTGGATTTAAATTATTTATTTTTTTTAATTATTAAATCCAAATTTGTCATTTAGGGTTTAATATTCATTAAATGGGACATTTTTCTGGAAAATTCAGTTTGACCTGGACTCCAGTTGTAAACAGGCTGACCTTGGCTTGGTTACTTCATTATCTGACCTTGCTTTAGACATTGTAAACAGGTCTTTAATATTATTGGTTAATTTCAAGGACAAATGTTTATTTTTAGTTCTTGAGGGTGGGAAGTGAATGATTTCCTTCTAGATCCTTCTTTTTAGTACGTGACTTGGAGAAGGTAGTTCTTTCTGTGACCTTCCAGAATCACATGATTCCTTTTTATTTACGAGGGAATTACATATATATAGCTGTGCTTTGGAAGCTAACTTTAGTAGATGTTTGGGCTTTATTATTAAGTTGTGTATTTCATGTTTGAGTGTTAATATTATTTTGTTCTGGACTTTGTGTCAATTCGTTGGAAAAGAAGAATTATTCCATTTATTTCGAAAAAGGACGTGTTTCATAATTCATTTGGATGAATTAAACAAGAACTGCATCACGTGACATTGTCAGCCATTTTGGATTACATCGACAGCATTCGAACCTGGAACTATTAGAACATTTATTTATCAGGACTCTTACAATTCCATTAGTGGATTATTTTTGTGAATTCTGTATTGGATTAATGTTGGATTTGATTCTCTAAAACTGTAAGTTTATTTATTTTATGAAAATAATTGTACTTAATAAATTCATTGTTCAATTTATACAAGCTTGTTAGTTTTCACTCTTTCTGTGTTGCTGCTTATTCGAGCCTAAGCACGTAACATAGAATTGGGGGCTCGTCCAGGATTGAGATTGAGATTTGAGATAAATTTGAATTTAAATTTGAATTTCCCCTAATTTTTTTTGAAAATTTTAAATCTTTAGTGAGACTGACACGCTTGTATTAAAATGACATCTAAGGTAGAAATATTTCTTTCTAATCCTACCCAGGAGCAATTAGATCTTTTCAAAAAAGACGAGTTGGTTCAACTTGCCAGAAAATACGATCTTTCGGAAGTGAAGGCTTCTTTAAAGAAACAAGATATCAAAAAGATTTTGGTCCAGTATTTGGTAGAACAGGATATTTTGGAACAAAGTGCTTCGATTCCAGTCAGTAAGTCTGCATCAGACTCTGACATTAAACTAAAGGAATTAGAGTTAAAATTCCAGATGGAATTAGAGTTAAGGAAGCTGGAGTTTCAGGAAAGGGAGGAAGAGAAACAAATTGAATTACAAAAAGAGCAAATTCGGATTGATAAAGAGAGAGAGGAGAAAGAAAGACAATTACAATTTGAAAAAGAGGAGAGAGAGACAAGAAAGGGAGAAAGAAAGACAATTACAATCGGTATTAGAGTTTAAGAAGCTGGAATTACAGGAAAGAGAGAAAGAAAAGCAATTACAATTTGAAAAAGAGGAGAAAGAGAGACAATTTGAATTACAGAGAGAGCAGATGCGAATTGAGAGAGAGCGAGAGAAGGAAGAAAGGGAATATCAGTGTTAAATGAACCAAATAGAGCTGGCAAGTGAGAATCACCATCATACTTCAAATCAGAATTTTGATTTAGCAAGGAATATTAGATTAGTGCCCCCTTTCAAAGAAAAAGAAGTAGACAAATATTTTATTCTTTTTGAAAAAGTTGCAGAAAATTTAAAGTGGCCAAGAGAGAATTGGACTCAGTTACTACAATGTGTAATTACTGGTAAGGCTAGTGAGATTTACACTTCACTGTCTATTCAGCAAAGTGGTGATTATGATGTAGTTAAAGAATGCATTTTAAGAGGTTATGAGTTAGTTCCTGAAGCTTATAGGCAAAAATTTAGAAATTACAGAAAAGAAGCTGGACAAACTCATGTCGAGTTTGCTAGACAAAAAGAGCAGTTGTTTGATAGATGGTGTTTAGCCAAGAAATTTGAGCAAGATTATCAAAATCTCAAGCAAATTATATTAATTGAAGAGTTCAAAAACTGTGTTCATAGTGATGTTAAAACTTATCTTGAGGAGCATCAGATTGAAACCTTGGAAAATGCTGCTCGAGCTGCTGTCGAATATTCTTTGACACATAAAGTTCCTTTTGTTAGCAAGACTTCTACTCAACAATTTAATGGCAGAAAAGTATTTCCGCCTAATTCAAGCCCTTCTAAAACTCAAACTAACACAACTTTCAAAGATCGGACTTCAGAGAAGTTTGATTCTAGATCCTTGTCTCTTCCGACATGTAACTTTTGCAAGAAAAAAGGACACGTTATTTCTGATTGCTACAAATTGAAAAATAGGCATCAGAATCAAGATAGACCTGTTCCAAATGCTCTTATTTCCAAGAGGTCAAGGTCACAGTCATGTATTGAAAGCAATACATTTGTTGGGTCTAATAAATCCCAGTCTGATTTTGATATGGATAATTATGAACCATTCATATCGAAGGGTTCTATATCACTCTTGGGTGATTCAGCCAATCCCACCCCTATTAAAATTTTAAGGGACACAGGAGCTTCTCAGAGTCTTTTATTATCAGGTACTTTGCTTTTTTCTGAGAAGTCTTCTTCTAATGAAAGTGTTCTTATTCAGGGAGTAGAATGCGGCTTTGTTAATGTTCCTGTTCATTGTGTAAATTTGTCACCAGACTTAGTATCAGGACCTGTGACAATCGGAACGGTCTCGTTTTTACCTGTTGAGGGAATAGATTTATTGCTAGGCAACGACTTAGCTGGGGACAAGGTTGTGGTTAATCCACTTGTAACTGACAAGCCTAATTTGGATCAGAAAGTTGATCCAATTGAAAAAGAAATCCCTGATATATTTCAGGCTTGTACAGTTACCAGAGCTATGGCAAAGAAGGCTCTTGAGAATGAAGTTGAAAAGGGCAGTATTCCCTTTGTTGACATATGCATGGGTCAGGTTTATGTTAATGAGGGCAGTATTCCCTATCTGACATCTGCGTGGGTCAGGCTTATGTTGAAAAAGCCAGTATTCCTTTAGCTGACATGAGTAAAGGTCAGGTTTATGTTATTGAGGGCAGTATTCCTTATCTGACACCTGTGTGGGTCAGGTTTATGATGTTAAAGAAGGCAGCGTTCCTTCAACTGACGCTTGTATAGGTCAGGTTTTTGATGAGGTCACTTTTACTCTTGGTTTAGATCAATCAGAAGGTATTGATCATAGTGATCCTCTTTTAACAACTCATTCTCTTAATCAGGGTGATAAACGACAGTTACTTGTCGTCGAACAGGAGAAAGATCCTGAGATCTCCTGTTTGTTTCAAAGGGTCATAAATGAGACTGAAGTCACTGAAGTTCCTGTCTGTTATGTCATTAAAAATGGAATTCTTATGAGAAAATGGAGACCTTCCGAGGTACCTGTTGGTGATGAGTGGTCAGTGAACTATCAAATAGTCGTTCCAAAACCTTACAGACAGGAAATACTTAATTTGGCCCATGAAACTCCTTTGGCGGGTCATTTAGGGATTAATAAAATGTATCACAGGATCTTGACTCACTTCTATTGGCCAAAAATCAAGGGTGATGTTGCCAAATACTGTAGATCTTGTCATACTTGTCAAATGGTAGGAAAAACCAATCAGAAGATACCTAAGGCTCATCTGCAACCTATTCCTGCCTTTGATAAATCATTTGGTAGAATTATGGTAGATTGTGTAGATCCCTTACCTAAGACCAAGTCAGATAACCAATACCTGTTGGCCATAATGTGTGCGTCAACAAGGTTTCCAGAGGCTATTCCGTTGAGGAATATAAAATTTAAAACTACAGTAAAAGCTTTGATAAAGTTTTTAACTCAGTATGGCCTTCCCAAATCCATTCAGTTTGATCAAGGTTCAAACTTCATGTCTGGAATTTTCCAGGAAGTTATGAATGAATGCCCAATTCAACAATTCAAGTTAAAAACGAAACTATGGTTTGAAAGAACTACAAGGGAGAGAACTTTTGAGTCTGATATTGGAGTTGTGTTACTCTTGCTCATTCTTCTTACTTTTCTTCAGATTAGCTATTATGGCCCGTACAAAGTTAAGAAGAAAATGAATTAGTTAAATTATAGTATTAGTGCTCCTGGGATCTAAATTAATTATAGGAGTACTAGTATATTGAAAGAGATAGCCATGTTAAATATGTAATTAATTTAGTGGTACCTGTCCCACTCTGTGAAGAAATATCATCGGATTCAACTGATATTGGAGCGACGAATTGTTGGAATTAAAAAATTATGAAAAATCTAGACCAGAAACTTTCACATTTGCAAGTGCAATAAAGAAATGAACTGAAAGTTATTATTATTATATGAACACTTATGTCCAGATATTCTTACAAGGACAAACAAAATTTTCATGACGTTGAAATTGAAAATTCCAAACAGCATCCATGCCGGACGAGTCCACTCAAACAGGAATTCTTGAAAAAGGAAATTCAATATTTGCTGGAGAATGATTTATCAAGCCCAGTAAAAGTGATTGGAGTTCACCATGCATACTTGTTTCAAAACCAAATAAAACTTTTCGTATGTGTACTGATTATAGGATGGTGAAGAGAGTGACAAAAACAGATTTATTCCCATTACCAATTATTGACAATTGTATTGATAAAATTGGGAATGCCAGGTATGTCACCAAATCTTGACCTTCTGAAAGGATTTTGGAAGAGTCCACTACGGAAAGAGCAAAGGGAATGTCAATATTGTGACTCCAAATGGACTCGACCAATATAAAAAAGTCCAATTCAACGTCTCATAAAAATGATCATCTCTGGTCTAGAAAAATGTGACGTCATCATCTACAACAACACCTGGAGAGAACATCTAGCAACAATTAGAAAATTCTTTGACAGACTCACTAATGCTTGTTTGACTGTTAATTTATTTAAAAGTGAGTTCTGCCCTGCTAGAGTGTTTTTTTTAGGACATTTTGTGGGACATGGACAAGTTAAAAGGTTGAGGCTATTTCTAGATAATATAATTTGCAGGCGCTCTTTCCTGTGTATAATTCATTATATTGTGTAATTTATACTAGTTCTTTTAACCTCAGATGTAAATTGGTTTGTGATAAAAAGAAAGTTTCATCATATAAACCTTTCTTTTTATTTTATGGGGGAAGGTGTTACGGCTATTGGATTTAAATTATTTTTTTTTTAATTAATAAATCCAAATTTGTCATTTAGGGTTTAATATTCATTAAATGGGAAATTTTTCTGGAAAATTCAGTTTGACCCGGACTCTAGTTGTCAACAGGCTGACCTTGGCTTGGTTACTTCATTATCTGACCTTGCTTTAGACATTGTAAACAGGTCTTTAATATTATTGGTTAATTTCAAGGACAAATGTTTATTTTTAGTTCTTGAGGGTGGGAAGTGAATGATTTCCTTCTAGATCCTTCTTTTTAGTACGTGACTTGGAGAAGGTAGTTCTTTCTGTGACCTTCCAGAATCACATGATTCCTTTTTGTTTACGAGGGAATTACATATATATAGCTGTGTTTTGGAAGCTAACTTTAGTAGATGTTTGGGCTTTATTATTAAGTTGTGTATTTCATGTTTGAGTGTTAATATTATTTTGTTCTGGACTTTGTGTCAATTCGTTGGAAAAGAAGAATTATTCCATTTATTTCGAAAAAGGACGTGTTTCATAATTCATTTGGATGAATTAAACAAGAACTGCATCACGTGACATTGTCAGCCATTTTGGATTACATCGACAAGAATCGAACCTGGAACTAGTAGAACATTTATTTATCAGGACTCTTACAATTCCATTAGTGGATTATTTTTGTGAATTCTGTATTGGATTAATGTTGGATTTGATTCTCTAAAACTGTAAGTTTATTTATTTTATGAAAATAATTGTACTTAATAAATTCATTGTTCAAATTATACAAGCTTGTTAGTTTTCACTCTTTCTGTGTTGCTGCTTATTCGAGCCTAAGCACGTAACATAGAATTTGGGGCTCGTCCAGGATTGAGATTGAGATTTGAGATAAATTTGAATTTAAATTTGAATTTCCCCTAGTTTTTTTGAAAATTTTAAATCTTTAGTGAGACTGACACGCTTGTAT
Organism: Unio pictorum; assembly: GCA_030141615.1. Classification (NCBI taxonomy): domain Eukaryota; kingdom Metazoa; phylum Mollusca; class Bivalvia; order Unionida; family Unionidae; genus Unio; species Unio pictorum. Next base: position 25,957,576 of record JARLTB010000220.1, on the reverse strand, counting down.
TAAAATGACATCTAAGGTAAAAATATTTCTTTCTAATCCTACCCAGGAGCAATTAGATCTTTTCAAAAAAGACGAGTTGGTTCAACGTGCCAGAAAGTACGATCTTTCGGAAGTGAAGGCTTCTTTAAAGAAACAAGATATCAAAAAGATTTTGGTCCAGTATTTGGTAGAACAGGATCTTTTGGAACAAAGTGCTTCGATTCCAGTCAGTAAGTCTGCATCAGACTCTGACATTAAACTAAAGGAATTAGAGTTAAAATTCCAGATGGAATTAGAGTTAAGGAAGCTGGAGTTTCAGGAAAGGAAGTTAGAGAAACAAATTGAATTACAAAAAGAGCAAATTCGGATTGATATAGAGAGAGAGGAGAAAGGAAGACAATTACAATTTGAACAAGAGGAGAGAGAGAGAGACAAGAAAGGGAGAAAGAAAGACAATTACAATCGGAATTAGAGTTTAAGAAGCTGGAATTACAGGAAAGAGAGAAAGAAAAGCAATTACAATTTGAAAAAGAGGAGAAAGAGAGACAATTTGAATTACAGAGAGAGCAGATGCGAATTGAGAGAGAGCGAGAGAAGGAAGAAAGGGAATATCATTGTAACATGAAAGAAATAGAGCTGGCAAGTGAGAATCACCATCATACTTCAAATCAGAATTTTGATTTAGCAAGGAATATTAGATTAGTGCCCCCTTTCAAAGAAAAAGAAGTAGACAAATATTTTATTCTTTTTGAAAAAGTTGCAGAAAATTTAAAGTGGCCAAGAGAGAATTGGACTCAGTTACTACAATGTGTAATTACTGGTAAGGCTAGTGAGATTTACACTTCACTGTCTGTTCAGCAAAGTGGTGATTATGATGTAGTTAAAGAATGCATTTTAAGAGGTTATGAGTTAGTTCCTGAAGCTTATTGGCAAAAATTTAGAAATTACAGAAAAGAAGCTGGACAAACTCATGTCGAATTTGCTAGACTATAAGAGCAGTTGTTTGATAGATGGTGTTTAGCCAAGAAAGTTGAGCAAGATTATTAAAATCTCAAGCAAATTATATTAATTGAAGAGTTCAAAAACTGTGTTCATAGTGATATTGAAACTTATCTTGAGGAGCATCAGATTGAAACCTTGGAAAATGCTGCTTGAGCTGCTGACGAATATTCTTTGACACATAAAGTTCCTTTTGTTAGCAACACTTCTACTCAACAATTTAATGGCAGAAAAGTATTTCCGCCTAATTCAAGCCCTTCTAAAACTCAAACTAACACAACTTTCAAAGATCGGACTTCAGAGAAGTTTGATTCTAGATCATTGTCTCTTCCGACGTGTAACTTTTGCAAGAAAAAAGGACACGTTATTTCTGATTGCTACAAATTGAAAAATAGGCATCAGAATCAAGATAGACCTGTTCCAAATGCTCTTATTTCCAAGAGGTCAAGGTCACAGTCATGTATTGAAAGCAATACATTTGTTGGGTCTAATAAATCCCAGTCTGATTTTGATATGGAGAATTATGAACCATTCATATCGAAGGGTTCTATATCACTCTTGGGTGATTCAGCCAATCCCACCCCTATTAAAATTTTAAGGGACACAGGAGCTTCTCAGAGTCTTTTATTATCAGGTACTTTGCCTTTTTCTGAGAAGTCTTCTTCTAATGAAAGTGTTCTTATTCAGGGAGTAGAATGCGGCTTTGTTAATGTTCCTGTTCATTGTGTAAATTTGTCACCAGACTTAGTATCAGGACCTGTGATAATCGGAACGGTCTCGGTTTTACCTGTTGAGGGAATAGATTTATTGCTAGGCAACGACTTAGCTGGGGACAAGGTTGTGGTTAATCCACTTGTAACTGACAAGCCTAATTTGGATCAGAAAGTTGATCCAATTGAAAAAGAAATCCCTGATATATTTCAGGCTTGTACAGTTACCAGAGCTATGGCAAAGAAGGCTCTTGAGAATGAAGTTGAAAAGGGCAGTATTCCCTTTGTTGACATATGCATGGGTCAGGTTTATGTTAATGAGGGCAGTATTCCCTATCTGACATCTGCGTGGGTCAGGCTTATGTTGAAAAAGCCAGTATTCCTTTAGCTGACATGAGTAAAGGTCAGGGTTATGTTATTGAGGGCAGTATTCCCTTATCTGACATCTGTGTGGGTCAGGTTTATGATGTTAAAGAAGGCAGCGTTCCTTCAACTGACACTTTTACAGGTCAGGTTGTTGATGAAGTCACTTTTACTCTTGGTTTAGATCAATCAGAAGGTATTGATCATAGTGATCCTCTTTTAACAACTCATTCTCTTAATCAGGGTGATAAACGACAGTTACTTGTCGTCGAACAGGAGAAAGATCCTGAGATCTCCTGTTTGTTTCAAAGGGTCATAAATGAGACTGAAGTCACTGAAGTTCCTGTCTGTTATGTCATTAAAAATGGAATTCTTATGAGAAAATGGAGACCTTCCGAGGTACCTGTTGGTGATGAGTGGTCAGTGAACTATCAAATAGTCGTTCCAAAACCTTACAGACAGGAAATACTTAATTTGGCCCATGAAACTCCTTTGGCTGGTCATTTAGGGATTAATAAAATGTATCACAGGATCTTGACTCACTTCTATTGGCCAAAAATCAAGGGTGATGTTGCCAAATACTGTAGATCTTGTCATACTTGTCAAATGGTAGGAAAAACCAATCAGAAGATACCTAAGGCTCATCTGCAACCTATTCCTGCCTTTGATAAATCATTTGGTAAAATTATGGTAGATTGTGTAGATCCCTTACCTAAGACCAAGTCAGATAACCAATACCTGTTGGCCATAATGTGTGCGCGTCAACAAGGTTTCCAGAGGCTATTCCGTTGAGGAATATAAAATTTAAAACTACAGTAAAAGCTTTGATAAAGTTTTTAACTCAGTATGGCCTTCCCAAATCTATTCAGTTTGATCAAGGTTCAAACTTCATGTCTGGAATTTTCCAGGAAGTTATGAATGAATGCCCAATTCAACAATTCAAGTTAAAAACGAAACTATGGTTTGAAAGAACTACAAGGGAGAGAACTTTTGAGTCTGATATTGGAGTTGTGTTACTCTTGCTCAATCTTCTTACTTTTCTTCAGATTAGCTATTATGGCCCGTACAAAGTTAAGAAGAAAATGAATTAGTTAAATTATAGTATTAGTGCTCCTGGGATCTAAATTAATTATAGGAGTACCAGTATATTGAAAGAGATAGCCATGTTAAATATGTAATTAATTTAGTGGTACCTGTCCCACTCTGTGAAGAAATATCATCGGATTCAACTGATATTGGAGCGACGAATTGTTGGAATTAAAAAATTATGAAAAATCTAGACCAGAAACTTTCACATTTGCAAGTGCAAGAAAGAAATGAACTGAAAGTTATTATTATTATATGAGCACTTATGTCCAGATATTCTTACAAGGACAAACAAAATTTTCATGACGTTGAAATTGAAAATTCCAAACAGCATCCATGCCGGACGAGTCCACTCAAACAGGAATTCTTGAAAAAGGAAATTCAATATTTGCTGGAGAATGATTTATCAAGCCCAGTAAAAGTGATTGGAGTTCACCATGCATACTTGTTTCAAAACCAAATAAAACTTTTCGTATGTGTACTGATTATAGGAAGGTGAACAGAGTGACGAAAACAGATTCATTCCCATTACCAAGAATTGACAATTGTATTGATAAAATTGGAAATGCCAGGTATGTCACCAAATCTTGACCTTCTGAAAGGAATTTGGAAGATTCCACTACGGAAAGAGCAAAGGAAATGTCAATATTGTGACTCCAAATGTACTCGACCAATATAAAAAGTCCAATTCAACGTCTCATAAAAATGATCATCTCTGGTCTAGAAAATTGTGACGTCATCATCTACAACAACACCTGGAGAGAACATCTAGCAACAATTAGAAAATTCTTTGACAGACTCACTAATGCTTGTTTGACTGTTAATTTATTTAAAAGTGAGTTCTGCCCTGCTAGAGTGGTTTTTTTAGGACATTTTGTGGGACATGGACAAGTTAAAAGGTTGAGGCTATTTCTAGATAATATAATTTGCAGGCTCTCTTTCCTGTGTATAATTCATTATATTGTGTAATTTATACTAGTTCTTTTAACCTCAGATGTAAATTGGTTTGTGATAAAAAGAAAGTTTCATCATATAAACCTTTCTTTTTATTTTATGGGGGAAGGTGTTACGACTATTGGATTTAAATTATTTTTTTTTAATTATTAAATCCCAATTTGTCATTTAGGGTTTAATATTCATTAAATGGGAAATTTTTCTGGAAAATTCAGTTTGACCCGGACTCTAGTTGTCAACAGGCTGACCTTGGCTTGATTACTTCATTATCTGACCTTGCTTTAGACATTGTAAACAGGTCTTTAATATTATTGGTTAATTTCAAGGACAAATGTTTATTTTTAGTTCTTGACGGTGGGAAGTGAATGATTTCCTTCTAGATCCTTCTTTTTAGTACGTGACTTGGAGAAGGTAGTTCTTTCTGTGACTTTCCAGAATCACATGATTCCTTTTTGTTTACGAGGGAATTACATATATATAGCTGTGTTTTGGAAGCTAACTTTAGTAGATGTTTGGGCTTTATTATTAAGTTGTGTATTTCATGTTTGAGTGTTAATATTATTTTGTTCTGGACTTTGTGTCAATTCGTTGGAAAAGAAGAATTATTCCATTTATTTCGAAAAAGGACGTGTTTCATAATTCATTTGGATGAATTAAACAAGAACTGCATCACGTGACATTGTCAGCCATTTTGTATTACATCGACAAGATTCGAACCTGGAACTATTAGAACATTTATTTATCAGGACTCTTACAATTCCATTAGTGGATTATTTTTGTGAATTCTGTATTGGATTAATGTTGGATTTGATTCTCTAAAACTGTAAGTTTATTTATTTTATGAAAATAATTGTACTTAATAAATTCATTGTTCAATTTATACAAGCTTGTTAGTTTTCACTCTTTCTGTGTTGCTGCTTATTCAAGCCTAAGCACGTAACAATATATATATATATATATATATATATATATATATATATATATATATATATATATATATATATATATATATATATATACACACACACACACACACACACCGGCATGCCCATATACCATGTCATATTTAGATACATGCATGTACATACATATACGTACTGGCATACTTAATCATATCGATACAATAATGATACAATAAGGAAAAACAAAAGGTACATCCTTATTTACAAAACTCAATACAATACCTCCCAAATCGAGAACAATATATGTCTCCCCCGGATTGAAATGCCGAAGAATAGCTCCCCCGTCCTTGGCCTCTTTTATGATCGCCAGTTCTTTGCAATATATTGAAGCTGCTTCCGGTTCTAGGGCAAGGCAAAGCTGATCTCCTTCTATGCCAGCCTGAAGTTATTTAAAACATATTGCTTGAATCCGTTCTGAGTAGTGCATTTGGTGGAGAAAACGTCACTTTATGACGCAGGCATAACTCATTATATGTGTCCTTTTTACCGGTTTGTGAGGATGATATACGGGATACTTCTGCATCATTCGTATACCCAAGGAAAGATTGCTAATAATAATAATCCGCTAGTTGCTGAAAGCGGCTTGAAGTCTAAACTGGTCCGAAACTGCTTTTTCGGGGCGAGCAATATAATGGCTAAAATGTCAGATATAAATGGACAAATTCGGAGGATTCAAAAGGGAAAGATTGAAAACGTATGTTGGTCACCTTTGAAAAAAATTAGTAGCAAAAAACTAAAACAGTAATATGTTTTTAATTTGATTTACAACAATGCAAAACAGGATCGCGTAAATTTAGCCCAGAATGCCATTTCGATGAGATAGGGTAACCTACTGACATTTTAACATCGATATAGCTAATTCGGAAGGTCCAAACATGTCTTGCTTTAGAACTGTAATTACTGATCTCATGCAGCCTCAGCCGTACAGTAAGAAAGCAATACAAATAACTTTTTTGTATTACAAGATGCATTCGTGAAAACAAACCATTAGGGACAATATCTCCACTATCTGGGTGCAGAACGCATATAGCCGCTTTAGTTACTATCCATACGATAAATCGAGATGGCTAAATATCAATCTTAATAACATAAAGTAAGTGAAGACTTGTTATGACAAATACTAAATGAAGGAGCTCCTTTATGTGATGTTAAAATTTCCTGATGTAGAAAACAAAAACATCTCAGGAAGTAATATATTAGTACGGAGGTTGGACACCTGCAAAATCAAAGTAATTTACCTCTGTTCATTTGTACTGCATGATATTTATTCTGAGAGGAAATGTTATTTTAACGAAAATATGAAATGTAAGCTGTTTTGAAGCTGGATAAATGAATTCATGTATGTATTCTATATTTTTATGTTTGTTTTTACGTGTAGTACATTATAGACATGTTATTTAGAATAACAAAAACGCAAGGCTTGTTGTAGCAACAAACCTTTTCTGCAGACTCTCTCATGAACAGCTTTGCAGGTTCTGACCAGATCGCCGGCACTGTTAACACCCACCTAATGTCCGACCTCTTCACTTCTTGTCCACACTCATTTGTAATCTGGTAGAAAGAAACAAACCCAGCAAAATAACTTTTACTACGGTTTATATTCTTTCGTTTGTCATTGCACTCTGTATGTGCTTGTAATTATATAGTTGAAATAGTAATTAATGTCGATAAATTGCGCAGATATTCTACAATACAGTTACGGAAGGTGTTTGACAATAATTTATAAATGTTTGGGACTTGCATTGTCTTGAAGAAGACTTAAAAATATATGTATAAATCCCTATATATAGTGACATGTTAGAAGCAATCTATATAGTAACGATAATAACTGTTTATATTGGTTAAATATATATTTTTAATTACCATAAGTGCTGCTAGCACTTAGAATGTAGTTAAATGTATACTTTATGTTGTATTTATTTCAAGTCATACTACTGAAATACACGGTGGTGTAATGGTCAAAGCATGGTCATAAATCTTAAATATGTCTATCTTCCCACATATACCATGTGTAAAAGGGTTTCTAAAAGGTGGAATCAATCTTTAAAAGGTCACGTCATCGATATGCGAAGGCATATCCGTTGATTCATTATCCACTTCTTCAAACAAACATGTATACTACTATTTGTGGAAGGTTCATAAAAATTCACAAAAAGGCTTCTCTAGGCAGAAATATATCATAAGACCTCATACATATACTTCCATTTTATCTCAATCACATAATAACACATTATACTCTTGTTTATTAAACATATTCCATTTTAGAAGACACTTATAATAACATCATGACGAAGATCTTTTCCTCTTACTTACCGTTGTATACAGGTGATCCGTAACAGCTTTGATAGCCGCAGAAAAAACGTCCAATGCTTTCATCAACTTGTGATTGGATGCCTCTAATTCAGTGTCTCTTGTTAGGTTCTGTGATACATATAGCAACAATAAAAAGAACATCTTGCATTATGGTCTATGAGAAATAAAATGCAGCCAGTGAATTAAATCATGAAACGTGCTGCTTGGCTGGAGTGTAGTATTGTGTGATCTAATGATATGTTATTTCATTTTAATTTTTCTGTTGTACGAACAATGTTTTCAATTTAATTTGTTGCAATATTACAAGCCACTGTTACTGTGTCATTCATAACGATTGTATTGGACATTGATAAAAGTCACGTCAGGATGTGATGTACTATGCTCATTTCCACGTTTAATTGTCGAGTATACTCTTATCCTCTTCATTAGCCCGTCCGTCGTTTGTTGTACTTCTAGCTGCTTTATTGGTTGGTGAAAATGCACCAAACATTGTCTATCCACCCAAATTAGATGTCGCTAGAATTTCTTTACCTTTGACTTTTTGTTTGCTTATTGGCCTAACCGTATCTAAGCCAAGCACACATTTGTCATCCAAAATTGAATGGTCACGATTACCAACTATTCGCATAACAGTGATGAGATTCATAAGTGTGATTATGATTTTTAACATAGCTTTAACAAAGTTTCAGTCATATCGCTACGATGTCTGCAGTGTGGCATTTTTTTTATTAATGTCTAGCACTGGGATATCATGCGCAGACATGTAGCATGATGTCCCACCCTGTGACATTATTCTGACACCAAGCCGAACATATCTAACATCTTAATGCTGAATGCCTAGGGAGGCCGCTGTTAGTACCATATTTGTATATCTTTGATATGACTCGACCGGGCTTCGAACCTACGGAGTCCTGCTTTCGAGGAGGACATTCTAACCACTATGCCACCAAGCCGTATATCATTATCCATGACAAGTACAAATATTGGGCCAATAACACTATTTAGGTTTCAAGGTTTAGTAAATTCAAGATATAATTGCTTACACTATGTTATTACCTTGACACGATGCAGTACCATCTTGAAGTGTTTGAAGAAGTACCAGTGTTCGTGATTATTCTTGGCAGCAAGGTCTTTGTATTTGTTTTCTGCTTCGAAGCCGAAACATTGAAATTTCTGGTTAGTATCAAAGAGGATAGATGTAGGTGCCTGTGCGCTGATTTCTACGCCTCCTTTCCATGATTGTTTAATCTACATTATGACAAATATAGAAAAAAAGTATACGCAACGACTAGAAATCGGCAGCAGAAACCCAAGAATTCCATCCACAATATTTGTTTCCTCAGATTAATTCCTTTCTTTCCTTGCAGCGTTTTGCCAACTCATTAAGATGTTTGAGAGCTGGGGACAAAGATATTACTACAAATATATTAATAAACATGTCTGATATTCAATTTGCATCTCTAAAAAACGAGAAAGTGTATCTAAATAAAGTATTTGAAATTAACTGATTTTAATATTATATAAAATAATTGTATCCTTAATATATTAGCAGGACAAGGTAAAGGTCTTGAGTGCTACCTTATCCATATGCACGGAATTAATTAAAACAAGATCTGCATTAATGTGAAAAACAATGCTCCATAGAGTCCGATTGCTAAAGGTGGAGACCTTTCTAACTAGTTATTCTTAAACGCCACACAAAGTATTTTAACTCCTCTGTTCCCGTCGCATCTTATTTGGATTTACTTTGAAGAAGCTTATTAAATTATATTGAACTTTTTCTGAAAAGGAACTAAAAGCATCGTAATATTTTATCGAGATTGAATTAAGACGTTTATTTATATATTTAAAAAAGAGGTGTCAGAATACATTTGCTAAACGTCTGCATTTCCACAATAAATATACCCTTTACACCCCACCCACTCAGACATACACACACACACACACACACACACACACACACAACATCCCGCTGTAAGTACACACATAAGATAGCTGGAAGGTACAGAATAGTCTTGATGCTTTTTAACACCCTTTAAAATTATGACAACAGTTCAGTCAATAGATATAGAGGTGTTATTGGGATTAAATACCTCCATATTCATTGGAACAGTGTAGACTCGGACATTTCATTAGCAATCTTGCTTTGAAAGAATGTAACTGTTTATTTACTGATAATTATTGTGTTGATACTTTGAAATTCCAACAGACCTATTAAATCTGTAGTAGGTGTCAAAGAGATATGGAAGACTCACGATACTAAATTTGTTCCCATGTAGACCTATGCGACAGCATTGTATGACACATTGGATAACTTTAAATTTCGGAATGCTCATAATAAAAACTATATTTATGAATATATACACATCTTTCATGTCAGTTGATGGATAGAGAAAAATATATATGTCGCGGCGTTTTCTGGATCTATATGAATTTGAAACATTTGTATTCGATTCCGTACCAAATAATCAGGTGCTATTTTCGGTAATGAGTTTCCCAAACTCATTCTTGTAATAAAAGCCCGAAGGTCCATTAATGAAACATCGCCTAGGTTTCCTTTGACTTACAACTAAAACAGGCTCGCGAAGTATATTTTTTTAAAATAAAACATTCCTTTTATTACCAACCAATCGTGGTAACTTTAACCAATTTATAAACCAACCAATATTCACTATACAGTTAGTAATTCATCCATGTAATTAGGTCCGTGATCCCTGAAATGACCTTCATTAGAATTATCTAGTATAAACATCTACGTACTAATAATAAAAGGAAACAAAAAGAGATACAAACAAGCAAAATGAAATTGATTTGAAAGCTTTTTATAAATGCCTAGTAAAGCTATATTTTGATGCTTGAAAGTGTTTGAGAATTTCAAGTTATGGAGAAACAAAATGTTCAAAAGAAAATTGTTTGATAGGTGTAATAACATTTTGTTCAAGACCTTGCTGGGGCACTTGTTAGCCTACCTAGAATGGTTATGAGTTGTTCAGATCCTTTATATCGAGTTTTTAAAAAAGAACATTATATTTTGAGAAAATGAAAGTAGCTTACCCTAATGTTCAAAGGATCCTCCTCGTAATGTTGAGATAGAGAATATGCATAGCCTGTGCAAGTGGTCCCGAAGTCAATGGCTGCCACCAGAAGTTTGCCATGCCTGGTACGCTTGTAGGGTGTATGAGACTTTGCTCTGCTTGCCATTTGAACTCTTCTGAAGATTTTCCCTTGAAATGTTCATATGTAGTTGCTAATTATGCGAGCAAAGTGATCATAAATATCATAGGGTGTCCACCTTTAAGAATGTGGGCAATGTGCTTAGTTATTCAAAACAAATTTGATAGTTATTGTCGAACAGATTCGGAATTTCTGTTATTTCAACAATTTGCGAGTGGGCTGTACTTTTTTTAAATTTATTACAAGACACTATGATCGCGATGTTTCTTTATTGGTTAATTATTGGTCGTTTTCTTTCCAAAAGATGGCCTTAAGATTCGTAATAGAAGAAAAAAAAACCAACGCAAACTAACACGTTTTACGAAATTCAAGATTTTTTTAATTATATTTCCTTACATAACAAAGTAAACATTTATAAAGAACTCGCAGTACTGTGCATTTAGTCCATCTGGAGTTACGAATGCCGAAACTTATTTTGCCATCTCCGTCCGTGAAATTTACTAGAATCAGTTTAAAATGTCAGAGTTGGTGACAAAATTTGCAATGAAACTTATATCAATGCATTCATCGATTAATGGCAATGAAAATAAATCTGTTTTTGGCACGATGCAGTAGTCTGTACATATGCGGACAGACTATCTGGTTTCGACTCAAATATACAAGGTGAGCTCCAGTCAAGTGTCCTTGGTTTTAGGAATTATTCCTGTCTGCGATGGTTTAATCTATATGGATGCTGCTTCGGAGGAATGAAATGTACAATTTCCTGGACATGGTAGATTGTATTGCTTGTGTTGGAGCATTTGGAAACAAGTGCTCACATTTACGTAATTGCTGTTTTAGCTCGCTCTCATTTTCATTTAGAGATGTGAAAGTTTCTGGTCCAGATTATTCTATATTTGTGAATTCTGGAGATTGTTTACACAAAGATACTACAGTCGAATTTCATTCCATCCCTTAAATCCTCACTTTCTGCGGCAGGTACAAGTAAATTGATTGCACGATTAATATCTTTATCAAAATACTCCATTAACATATTTATATTGCAATGTTGATTTTAGTTTCGTCTCCCATGAGTTTTAATAATATAATGTGTCACTCTTTTTAAACTGAATAATATTATTTAGCATGAAGAAGATTTGAGGTATAGGCAAGAGAGAAAGAACTTTATCGTCTAGATGAAAACTTTCTTCCTTTGTATTTTTGCCATTTTGTAATTCCATTTGTGAGGTTGCAGATGAGCCTTATATAACGTTTGATTGGGTTTTCCCACTATTTCACAAGTGTGATAGGATCTACAACATTTACAAACATCACGTTTACTTTTCAGCCTATCAAAATGATACCAGATCTTGTGATGTGTCCTATTTAACCCTAAATAACCAGCCAAATAATTGTATGAACTTAACTAAAAGTTAGTGTATATGCGACATAAGAAGAACTACGTAAAGCTAACTGGTCACTTGTCATCAGCGAGTACATTCTGTGAATTCAAACAAAATAAGAAAGATGTACTCATATGGCTTCAGCTTCGCTAATAGCGCAGTGAAACAAACCAGATATAAAAATCTGCTTCCTGTTCAAGAATGAATGATTGTATTTTGTTACCGTAATTGAAATAAAGAGATTGAGTAGTAAAAAGAAGATCACTGTGATCAATAGCTTTTACTTTATCCATCCCATGAGCAAAAGTGACCTTATCCGAGGCCCGACCATTATACGTGTGGATGAATATTAACATGGCAATATTTGTTTAAAATTAAACATATCAGTGCATGTAATCAGGTACAGCATGAACTTGATGTCGGACAAGGTCATGTCAAAATAGAATCAAACTTAAAAGATGGAGAAAATAACTAACAAGAACAAAAATACAGAACACGTTAGGGGCCCCGAGTGGCCGAGTGGTCTAAAGCGCTCTACGTTACGGATCACTGTCGTCTCACCTTTGTCTGCATGGTTCGAGTCTAAGATTCGGCTAATGTAGTTATGTGAGAAAGCTTGCCAGTGGCTTCTCGTGGTTTGGTGGTCCTTTCCGGGGGCTTTCCCGGGTTCTTCCTCCACCAATAATACTGGCCGCCATGTATAGCCTATCGTGTGCTGAGAAATGGCGTTAAACCCTAAAAAACAAACAAACAAAACAGAACACGTAACACCAATAAATACCAAAACAAACCGCTGACAATAACTGGATCAGGAACAGTGCAACAGCCCAGGTTTACTTTCATAAGTCTCCCTTCACTTGTTGAGACCATATTCTCGCACTGGTCTAGTTCTACGCAAATCCAATCTTATAGAGTGTGTATCAATAAGCCTTTCTGATAGGTATTGGCAGTTGTTGTTGCTATTGCTCTTGTGGGCTTAATATGTCTTAGCATATAATAATATATACGTAAGGCCAGCGAATTTGGTAGAATAACAACTCGACAAAACCTCAGCAAGAACAACAGACCCACGGAAAGCTACTGGCATGATTTGTTATCATATCCATGCTGGCCTACCCTAGACTTGAATCAAAAGGAACGGAGGTGAGGTAACAGTGATCTGTAAAACTAATACCTTTGACCTCTCAGCCATATGTGGTCCCAGTATCCTTTTATAATTTTTAGGACAAGGCGATAATACAAGATAGAGTAAGCTTTCTTTAGAACAAAAGAACAATCTATTGTGAATTTAATTTAAAAAATGTCTCCTTCAATGAAGGCCCAGGAATTGATTGTGACCTATTAGATTGTTGGTTCAGAGGTTATGTCTATCTATACGTTAGAGTCAATACAATACAGTCAAACTAAGGAGCGCATGGACTAAAGACCATAGTATCGCAAAGTGTTACTAGACATCGCTGAGGTGTCTTTGACCTACGCGAGAGAATAACTAAACGCGCTTATGGAAAGCAGTGTAAATGATTGAGCCAGTTTCACGAACCTGTTTTAGGAAAAGAACAAAATATATATTATAAACTGGTCATTCATAAGCAATATTATATAACACGAACTCTTTCCAATTTTTTTTTTTATACATACATATTGATAAAAGGGAAGCTCCTGAAGACGCATCGTAACTTTACGAAACGTTTATATGTGCAATACGTTCGAGTGCGATGGTAAGGCTGCAATGTTTGTATTTTAAAGTAAACAGCCTTCGTATATAATCTTTTATTGTCATCCTTGCTCTTCGTGCCTGCACAATTTCGTCTGAAAAATTAAAACTAAACTTGTTGAGACCATATTCTCGCACTGGTCTAGTTTTACGCGAGGAACTTCTTATTCCAAATGTTATAGTTTTCATCATGTGAGTTTGTTGTGTCATAAATTTTGTGTACGACGTCATTCAGGTTTTATTGTTTCGAATCTTTTTCCGAATAATGTTTGTGTGATGGTTGAAATCATTTGCATTTAATTTGAAATGGAACCGCTACTAGAAGGATCTGAATGTTTGTAAGAACCATCTCAGGTAAGAAGACTAAACAATACCAATTGCGATTCATTACGCATGCGTGGTATATCGGTATCCACTTATATAGCATTTGAGCTACCTGTACGAGAAACCTACTGCATCTAAGATTAACCATATAGTTACTACTGGTTTAAATTATGGCTTATCCAAGTAAATTGCGCAGATTTATCTTACTCATATTACAAAAGATAAAGATCTTATATGTAAAATTAATAGTCTTGATTAGTCTAATCTATACTATAAGCACCAATAATCTAAGATAATACACGTAAGTTAGGTAATGATAGATTCATGGCAATTCGCACATGTTTTAATACAGTTATCTCTAATATTCTTTGTCATCTATGGATAACATGCTCATTTTATTTGTTTTGTGTAATCACGTATGATATTTATGGTTTAGACATTATAATTGTTATGTTTCGTCTCTATATTTTAAAATAATGATCCCTTGTAGAGTGTATGAATTGTTTCCTATTTGCTATTTATTATTATAATATAGTCGTACACAGAAATTTCGACAAATCTAATGCTGACTGATCCTGATAAATTGTCATGTTCAGTGGGTTTGCGAGTCAATATTTCCCGTAGTATTTGGGATGTGTCCAATTTCTTCTATTCCAGATTAAAATATTATAAACTGATAAACGTCCATGAAAATCATTTTAAGTATGCAACACTGTTTTGAATGAAGATATTTTAAATTGTGTCTTACAACACTGTTCTGTACAGTATATTACTCTGTTAATTACAATTCCATTATATGTATTGTATATTATTCTATTAATTACAATACCATTACCTGTACAGTATATTGCTCTATTAATTGCAATACCATTATCTGTACAGTATATTACTCTACTAATTACAATACCATTATCTCTACAGTGTATTACCTTGTTAATTACAATACCATTATATGTATTGTATATTATTATATTAATTACAATGCCATTATCTGTACAGTATATTACTCTATTAATTGCAATACCATTATCTGTACAGTATATTACTCTATTAATTGCAATACCATTATCTGTACAGTATATTACTCTATTAATTGCAATGCCATTATCTGTACAGTATATTACTCTGCTAATTACAATACCATTATCTGTACAGTATATTACTCTATTAATTACAATAACATTATCTGTACAGTATATTACTCTACTAATTACAATACCATTATCTGTACAGTATATTACTCTACTAATTACAATACCATTATCTGTACAGTATATTACTCTATTAATTACAATACCATTATCTGTACAGTATATTACTCTATTAATTACAATACCATTATCTGTACAGTATATTGCTCTGCTAATTACAATACCATTACCTGTACAGTATATTGCTCTATTAATTGCAATACCATTATCTGTACAGTATATTACTCTACTAATTACAATACCATTATCTGTACAGTATATTACTCTATTAATTACAATACCATTATCTCTACAGTGTATTACCTTGTTAATTACAATACCATTATATGTATTGTATATTATTCTATTAATTACAATACCATTATCTGTACAGTATATTACTCTATTAATTGCAATACCATTATCTGTACAGTATATTACTCTATTAATTGCAATACCATTATCTGTACAGTATATTACTCTATTAATTGCAATACCATTATCTGTACAGTATTTTACTCTACTAATTACAATACCATTATATGTACAGTATATTACTCTATTAATTACAATAGCATTATCTGTACAGTATATTACTCTACTAATTACAATATCATCATCTGTACAGTATATTACTCTACTAATTACAATACCATTATCTGTACAGTATATTACTCTACTAATTACAATACCATTACCTGTACAGTATATTACTCTATTAATTACAATAACATTATCTGTACTGTATATTACTCTACTAATTACAATACCATTATCTGTACAGTATATTACTCTACTAATTACAATACCATTACCTGTACAGTATATTGCTCTATTAATTGCAATACCATTATCTGTACAGTATATTACTCTATTACTTACAATACCATTATCTGTACAGTATATTACTCTGTTAATTGCAATACCATTATCTGTACAGTATATTACTCTACTAATTACAATACCATTATCTATACAGTATATTACTCTATTAATTACAATAACATTATCTGTACAGTATATTACTCTATTACTTACAATACCATTATCTGTACATTATATTGCTCTATGAATTACAATCATTATCTGGACAGTATCTACCTCTTTTAAATGCAACACCAGTATCTATACATTACATTAAATAATGAAAATACTATTATCTTTACTGTATATCAATATATTAATTACAATAGGTTTACGTTTAACACGTACATAGGACAAGCTACACGGAGGCTGTTCAGTACTTGGTTCATATTCATGTTACGACTCGATGACCTTATATTAAGTATCGGAAAATATCGAAACCTGATGTCCTAACAGCCTTGATATATCACAATGATATATTCCAAAATGCCCTTGAATGAGTTCACAAGTATCCCAACATAGTACTTTAGTCCGAACCGTATTATTGAACACATTGTCATGTCAGTTATTAATTTAAATATATAAATACTTTAAATATATAAATACAATCTCTTGAATATTAACTGAATACAACTAAACCTAAACCCACTAAGACTGATGTTAAGATATGAAATAAGGAATTTCTCTTTACGTCTCCCTTATAAAAGCATGAATACAATATGAGGACATCCACGATGGTCAAAAGTTCATTTTCATAAATCATAAGTTGTCAACAAGGTCGTGTCTATCACAAAAAGTTCATTAAATATCATGTACACCAATAAGTCGTATGATGAACCTAATGTCATGAACTCATATCGAAGTAAATATGTTTATATTCAAATGATAATAAATTATCTACAATCATAGACAAAAATTGCTATGTCATATGTTGTTTAAAAAAAGACATTAGTCAGGTAGGACCAAACTCCTGCCTTCAATAATTGATAAAGGTCAATCAGACAATGCCAGTTAAATAGACATAACAGTTTTGCATTATCATCGTTATTAATATAACTGTCTTAACTGAAAAGTGCAAATTAGCATAAATTATTTGGAGAACTATCATTTGTTGTTTTTAAATTAAAATTATTTTAAATCATTGAAATAGATCTGCCATTTTCATGAAATATTGAATATTGCTTTTTGCGTCAATTCCTTAACATTCAACAGGGTATTTTTCTAAACGTTTATGTCATTTAAAATGTGTCTCGCAAATTGTACATATAAATCTGGAGATATGTTTAATTTACACGTTATAACGTTTCTCATTTTCATTTTGAGCAACATAATTGTTATGCTAGTTGTTCGTTTTTATTTCGTTTTAGATTTTGCATAGATTTAATCCAATTTCTCACCCGAACATATGAACAGATAGTGTATTATTTAATGGCTCAAATTTGTTAACATCATTAAAAAAACTAGGATTTTAATATCATGAAAATGTGAATTTGATACTTTTTTTGGGTTGGATGAGGAAGTAATGGTTGGATTTTCTTAAAGTGTATTTTATTAATACAACTACTACTGTGCACTGACAATATATAATGTCATTATTCTTAATGTTGATACGCGCTTGATAAATACTAATGATTTGGTAGGCGAACATGTCTATTTCCTCTGAGTCATATTATGATAAATTTACATAATTACATGCAATTGTTTAATACCTGAATTACATCATAATATAGCAGACATTGAAATTATTTTGATGATAAATATGGATATGGTGTTTATCAAAATAACGGAGAAAAAAATTCTAAAATAATTTCTAACATAGTCTGTGAAATATACAATTTAAAAAAAAAATAATCGTTTCTACGAAGACACTATGCTTACCAATTAAAAGTCAAAACCTTTGTTTGGCAGTAATCAATTAGATATCCGCAGAAAGTCAGCTTATATAATTCCTTACAATATTTAACTTAGAAGACACACCCTTCTGTAAATAATCCAATTATTTGGTATGAAAGAACCAGCCCTGTGTAAAAATCATACAAGAAGCAATAGTACACAGTTCAGATATATATTTTTTAATTCTTCAGCTAATTTGCAATATATAAGAACACTATTCCAAGAGTTCGATGGCTTAACGAATTTAAAATATCTAAATAATAACTATACAATTAATATTGTGAAATGAAGACTAATATTTAGTGCAGATGATGCAGAAACAACACAGTAACAGAAAATATTGTCATCACTTTAGTACAATGTCACTGACAGCCAGTTACGATGACCTTAAAAATAATTACCTAAACGAGACTATATTTATTTGTATAAACGTGATAATCTAATGATATCAGTTCCATAGACAGGGATACGGTTAGACGTATTTGTTTCTCTAATATTGGAAAAATTGTAATAATTATGAGATCTGAAAACAGCATATTATTTTTAGAAAACTATGTATTATGCATTTAATTCGAACAAATGGTGATTAGATAGTTCAATTGAAGACTTCGGTTAATACAGTGAAAACGTTGAAGGTTTTCGCTTATTTTTTAAGGTCAGAATAAAATTACAGATCGGAAAAAACAGTAGAGGAATATTGCCGTACCCCAAATGCGTAGCTAGAGTGTTTGGCGCCCGGGGACAATATTCATCCCCCCCCTCAACTCTGAAACCCATTATTGTCATCAATAAAATCACCATTACCTGTAACAACCTATTTCAATGCCCATTTTGGCGCCCCCACTAGTATGGCGCCCGGGGACATATGTACCCCCCTGCCCCCCCCCCCCCCCCCAGCTACGCCTCTGCCGTACCCGACACTACTTTGTGTTCTGATAATGCAATGACAGGTAAACTGAATGTGGGTGATACCGATTAATAGAAATACATTATATTAAAAAAAATAGATCCACCGGTAGTTATTTTTTTTTACAAGTACTAGAACTGAACAATATATTCCTATGTATTTAAAATAGTCTTGTGTAAAATATAACTTTACAAACTCAGACAGATATATACCTCACATATAGTGTCACATTTTATAAATATATCTCCTAATAACAAAATGGATTGTGTTTATAACAAATTGAGCAAATAAAACCTCTTTTAACACCTGATTAAAAGCAACCAAAGCAGAAGTATTTGTTTGTAAATGTAATGTGCGCAGCATGAATGATAATGTGGTCAATGATGAATGAGAGTGACAGAATATAATGTGGGATTTAGTAGTACGAAATAATTTACCTTAACTCCAAAATAACATTGATATTGACGATCTCTCTATAGAATTATCTCAAGTAACATTGATCTTGTTGCCTTATTGCATTCTGGAAATATAAATAATAACAGGTCTCTTGTAAGTAATACTATAATGAAGAAAAGAATTTTAAACAAAATGGAAAACTTAATATATGCGGATCAAATTTCTTTTTTGTATGCTAAAGATTGTAGGAACGTACTTGTGTGCGAAAGATTACAGGGAAAAGACACCAGTTCCTGATTACATATATGCAATTGGATAAATGTCTGATAATTTAAATGATTTACAATTTTCCATTATGATTAAATATGACAACATTGTGGTTAGTAATTTTACAAAATATTTAACAAAAAAGATACCGCACTATGACAATTAAGAATCACTAACATTTTAAAGAACGCTTAACCAATACTCCTGGTTTATTCATAGCTTACTTAGACACCTATAGGAAATAAATAAAAACAGACTTATCGTGACAATCATTATTTAACAATAGCTAGCAAAGTACTACTACTACTACAACTACTAACTAGTACTACTAATACTATAAGAATAATGTATGTATCAATACAGCATGCGTAATATTTAGTGTCACATTTAATATTGCCAAATAGACCCAACACCATCTTTTACCGGAGTGTTAACATCTTTTTACCGGAGTGTTAACATCTTTTTACCTGAGTGTTAACATCTTTTTACCTGAGTGTTAACATCTTTTCGTTATTAACAAAGATCAAGGCAGCCAAACGTTTTAGTTAAACATTTTAACTAAGATGAAATTACTTTATGAACTATCCATAATCTCGAACCGCCCCAAACGAAACAAACAAAAACAAATGAGAGAGAGAGAGAGAGAGAGAGAGAGAGAGAGAGAGAGAAGAGAGAGAGAGAGAGAGAGAGAGAGAGAGAGAGAGAGAGAGAGAGAGACTGAATTTGGATTGAGTATTTCGAAACATCCAAGTTTTAATACGAGAGCGTAGCAAACATAATCTCAACAAATTGTAAGTATGCATATACGTAGGAACGATGAACAGAACTTACCAAAACATTAAATATACTATGTAATCAAAGAGAAAATTATACCCCCATACAAAACTAAGGTCTTTATTTAATATTGTTATTTGCATAATGGTAACAGAACACAGTTAATTTCATGAACCATTGTTATTTAGAAGGGACATTTATTCCTTGCTCCTGTTTGTCAAGCATTATCTGTGTTGGTAAAGGTTTTAAAAATATTAAGCAATAGGGATATTTTTATATATCACCAGGAACAATTATGCCAGATAATAATAACTTTTAAGGTTGTTTTAAGCAAACATAGTTTGCCAAAAGATAGACAAGCACAAAAACATCAGACTTAATTTTTGTATATACGTGGTTTCACCGGCGGCTGCTAATCAACCGTGTTATGAAGTTCTACAAGGTGTAAAGAAATCATTGAGTAACAAAACTTCGTCCACCATTGATTTCTTCTCCACAATTGACGAAGCGCGTGCTATAAATGACTTAGATTCAAGTACAAATAATTTTGTGTACGACAATGTCACGCTTGAATACCAAATCATCCTCGCGAAAGTATTTTCGCAATGTTGCCACAAAAAAGCCCACGTGCTATTTAACTCAGTGACACGCAAAGATGCCTAAGATGATCCGTGACAACGGTAACGTGTTATTCATATTTCCGAGTACTGAAGTGTACTACTTTGAAACGTGTTGTTGCTAATACAACCAGGGCATTTCATCCATGATCTGTTTCTACAAGTGTTATCGCTGTTATCGCGTACTTGAGATAGCATACCCGTCATTGAGAGTTCATTACGGTTGGCTAATATCCAATTACAGCCTTTTGTCGTTTTGGATGCAAATATCTCATTTGTGCTTTTCGCAGAAGTGACTCCATCTGGAAGAATATTAATCTGTCATCAGGCACGTACGGCATGGAAACAATGAATTGGAAACTATGAATGGAGTAATTCGACGTAGAATCACATTGTTGACCATCAATATCACTAAAAGTAAATATGAGCATGTTCTAACGTTTGTTATTACAATTAGTTTAGTACCATATGCGGTTGGCATGAAACGGTCGTAAATAAGATCAGGTTTAGGCTGGCCTGACGACTTTCCAGATGACAAACGATGTTTACGCATGTGGCGTCATATCGCGCCTGATATATTCAGACAAACCTCTCCGATTCAAGTAGGGCTGTCACGACTTATACATTTGTTTATGATTATTTATTAGTTTGGATTTTACCAGCACGTGATACTGGCGTTGTTAACCTCGATTTAACAACATGACCTGGCACTCATTAGGTTACAATATAGTGAGAACAAAATCATTAATTGTATTTGGACGCATTGGATTTACACCACCATATTACGTTGATAATTATTTAAGCGGATAAAGTCGTCTACCATTATTGTATTCGATTATACATTCACAAACTCAATTGGACAGCCCTTTATGTAGCTATGTTGTTATTAAAGCGTTGTGTAAATGAAAGCGTTGACCATTCTCTCAAACACTAATCGATCTTACATAACTTACATTTAATATTTTATAAATATCTATTAATAGTTACGTTTAATATTGTATAAATATATATTAATTGTTACGTTTAATATTGTATAAATATCTATTAATAGTTACATTCGGTGCTGACGTGGATCTGACCAGTTTTGCGATAAAATCGGATTTGGCTGTGTTTACTATACGTTATGTTGATAAGTGAACTCGAAGAAATCAATACTATGTTACGTTGATTACTTATATAGAATACTAATGTCACAACAAAACAATACAAACTTCATTGGACTTAATTATGAGAATATTAACCATTAAAAGATGCGCTAAACTTAGCAAATGACCTACTCATTTCAAATTATCTAGACGTTGGTTATGATAGACATAAACGTCACATCTTACAGGAGCGATAGGAAGGATCCTAATTGTTTATTTCAGCAGGACGTAATATTCGTTGTTGTAGGGTTTGGTGACACTTTCCAGAACATGATAGGTTATACATGGCGGCCAATATTAATGGTGGAGGAAGAACCCGGAGGGAAACCCTACGAAACAACCACCGACCCACGAGAAACTACTGGCACGCTTTCTCACATACCCACATTGGCCGAATCCGAGACTCGAACCCATGCAGACAGAGGTGAGATGGCAGTGATCCTTAACGGAGAGCGCTTTAGACCACTCGGCCACTCGGGGCTGCACTGTAAGATACGCAGAGTCAAATGAAAATGTTCATAACTCATAAGCGGTAATTTTGGTTTCGATTGTATACTAGCAGTAACATCTATCAAGCAACATGACGGTGTGAAATGTATACATAAACCATATCAGCATCATTATGTTACGTGTTTAGGATGTACTAAATAGTAGCAGAGAGAAAGTGAGAAAAACCAAGCTTTTTAAAATTTAACAAATAATCTTTTTTCCTGGAAAAAGAGTGGAAAATGGGAAAAGAACTTACTGTTTTAAGAATCTAGTCAAACATTAATCCAAGAATACTCCACGAATTAAATTACAAATGTCCTAGTACTGAACTGTTCTAAAAGATTAAAGTTCGAGTCCTGTTGAAAAGTCCAACATTGAAGACGATGATGTATGCTGAAGTTCTTTTTGTGCTTATCTACAGTTCCTTGTAGAAACACAATATTTAACACTCCGATGTTGGAAATCCGATTAACATTTTGATAAACTGTCTTTGTCCAACAATTCACAATGTGCACATCAAAATATTTACAGATATACGAATTATTCCTTTAAGATCCAAATTAATTGAACTTAAGATAACATGGATTCAAAACTTGGCTACAAAAAAATAAAAAATCTTAAAGTCATTTGTAAAAGCCCAGAACTGAGAATATTTTACTAAGACAGAGATTATATATCATTCTAATACGCAGTTATGAAACAAATCCCCAAATTGAGAAATCAAGGGGGGGGGGGGGGGGCGGCGGCACAAATCGGAGTCACGTGATCGTGTTTATAACGTACTCCTAACATGACCTTTGATGGAGAACCAATCATTTTAAGTTAAGAATAAAAAGGCATTTATTCTTAATTCACTAATACCATCTTTACCTTGACAACAGCCAATCATATTAAAATAAAAATGAACCATGTTTACGTGTTGCCACTAACCTTGAATCAAGGTGAGATGTAGGTCAACATTACTTGTTTATGAAAGAATTATTCAGGTCAATCAATTTTCCGAAGAAACGTTATCTCTAGTGAATACATTTACATTACAGTACATTTACAATACAGTAGCATTTAATGAAAAATTAAAATTAATTTAAAACTGATAAACAAGCAATTAAATATATATTTTAAATATATATCAAATCAGATTTACGTAACAATTTGTTGTCAGAGACGAAATACAGTTCGCCTTACTCAGTATTTATCCGGAAGGGTATTTAATTGTCTAAGCTGTTTCTGGTTAAGATTGTTAACCAGAAGGGGCAGGGGTTTGACGCCATTTTTCAGCACATGATAGTCTATACATGGCGGCCAGTATTATTGGTGGAGG
This sequence comes from Unio pictorum, assembly GCA_030141615.1. Lineage (NCBI taxonomy): Eukaryota > Metazoa > Mollusca > Bivalvia > Unionida > Unionidae > Unio > Unio pictorum. The sequence continues at coordinate 25,933,753 of JARLTB010000220.1, read as the reverse complement.
AAGACGGGAAAACTACGGAAAGAACCACCGACCCACGAGAAGCTACTGGCAATTTTTTTTTCACATACCCACATTGGCCGAAAGCGAGACTTTAACCACCGCAGACAGAGGTGAGATGGCATTGATCCGTTATGGAGAGCGCTTTAGACGACTCAATCAGTCACAGCTCCTTGTTTAAGATTGTATTTATAATTATTATATATGTAATGATCGCGGTGATAAGGATGCTGAAAATATCTACCAACAGATTGATTTCCTACATAAAGATACTAACATCAATTGTGATTTTGTTTCACTTGTAAATGAATATATCTGATTCCAGCCGTTGTTATCATACACCAAAACATATATGCACATAAAAAAACCAGTTTGTCACATCACGATCTTAAAAAAGTTTACCGCAGTAGTGTGTTAAAATCAGTTCAATGTTACCGATCAAGGCCAATAACCACTATCAGCCCTTGATTAATTTGTCTTTAATGGTCACTTTCATGTTTGTTTATTATGATCAGCTGATTGTGCATAGCATGCGTCATCGGGCATAGAATCTGTCTTCTGGGTCAGTATCCATGGTCTATTAGGGTGTATGTTTTCATACATATACTTTTTAACAGTCTGCCAATTAAAGCCTTGCACACTTGCTTAAATTTTACTTTGATTATCGTGATGTTTGATTGGTTACTTTGAACGCTAGCAGAACGTACGATGTAGTAATATATTTTAGGTATATTTTTGACATTAACGTCGTTTTGAACAACAGTCAAAACTTATTTAACTTTCAGTATACCAAGCATAGTCCTATTGAAATAGTGTCTTTGGTCCAGGGGTGAAACCAATTATTTCTAACTAGCTATGGTAATATTCCGACGGGGTTATTTAATAGTCCGATATATTAAATGCAAATGACCTATACAGTATGGGACACCAAAAATATTTAGATATTGGGTTGAAAAAGGGTATCTTGAGTAAAGTTTGAGTTATGAGTGTACGCTACTAATTATCATTATACAACTTATATTCTTAAACTTTAGCGTCTAGTTCCGATTACTGTATAATTATCTTAAATTTATTCAAAATGCTTTTGATATTTGAAAGCGCTGCAAGCACGAGGTATGCATTTGTATTAAATATCATACGCACTACTCCAAATTACTCGATTACTGGAACATTTACTCATTTCTATCGTGATTTACTCTAAATGACTATCTAATGCCTGAAGTAATGGTTGGTTTGATTCGAACTGCAATTTTAGAACATTTTTAGCCATATCACCAGCGGATAACTGGAGGTAGGCGCCTCTTCCAGGACACAACGAAGCATTGAACTCAAGCTGAATTGCATGGACATAAACCCACAAAACTTGGTTTACAGGTCAACCACTCAATTGAGCAAAGCTACGTCTGGTCGCATTAATGAAATTACCAAAACACATTTTATGATAAATATGAGAAGCTCAGAAACATGTTGATACACGTAACTAGCAAAAATACTTACTTTATATAAACTAGAACATGTCCAATGGTTGCAATCAGAGTTACGTAAGTCATAGACGTAATAAGATGAATACTGTATAATTTTAACATAAGGCCTGTGCGACAAACGTCTGCATTTGCTGCACAAGCTGGCCTTTATGATTGAAATACAAATAACCCTTTAATACTGTTGTCCAGTTTAAACACGTTAAAATTATAACTTACCTTCTCTGTTGGACAATCCCAGATTAATGACACCACTCTGCACACACTCGTTCAAAATACAAAGAAAAGAGAGTATATATTCCTTTGGTCAATGGCAAAGACCAGGACATACACTTCCTTTGACTCGGAGATCAATACATTTACCTTTACTTACAACCTGATTTCAAATATGTACACACTAACACTGTACATACATAAGCTATATTAGAATACCACGGTAAGGTATATACAAATTACGTTCTATTGATATCATATTGCCTTATCGAAAATTAAAACACCATACTCACCTGAATTTTAAAGTCTGTTTCAGGGTTATAATGACCTTGTCACCTTTAATTCATGCTGAGGATATTAAACAAGAAAACATAATGGAATATAAAATATTAGAAGATTGAAAAGAAATTATAAAATAATATTGCAAAAGAAACATTAAACGACTTTTTAAAGAAAAGAAAAAAAATATACAAATCAATTGAATACATGAAATCGAACAAGTTTAAACATGAAAGCACTGCTAAAATGTAATGACTAAATATTAAACATAAATAGATTTGTAAATCATGCAATTAAATAAAAAATTATTGAACTTATTAACAGAAAATATGGATTGTAAAATATTCAAAGTAATGTATCGGCACATTTCAGCTTACGATCAAACAAATTGCCAGCAAAGTTCATAATGTGCGACCGTTACTGAGTACATAATCATTTAATTTATATAAGTAACACAATTTTAGATATATCTCCGTATCCACTTATACATGCGTTCCTTAAAACAGTATTTTTCTAAGGGCTGTATGTATGAGTGAAGACACATTATTGTGTAAAGCGCTTTCAGGAACTACGGATAAAATAATACTCTCCTAATATAATTTAATCAAAAGAAATAAGTTTTTTGAAATTTATTCGTTGAAATAAATTTGTTTTTACAACTGTCAAATTACCTTTGCTGTTACATGAATGCGGGTTTGAAAATGGTATAAAAAATGCATCAGTTTTGTAGTAACAATCTGTCACCTATTTCCAACTGTACAGCTTAATGTACAGATATGCATACAGGCAATCATAAATATACAAATTTTCAACATAATTTGAAGTCAATGTTTATCTTTTCAACTAACACGAGATTCGCATTACTTCAGCGTAGCTCATTTAATAGCGCGTTGAAGTCGTTATCCAAAGGTCACGGGTTAAAAACCACTTTAACCAGCTCCGGTCGACTGCCCTTATGTGTCCTTAGGAACGTGACACTTACATGCAATATCATATGCAGCATATATGGTAATAATACAAATCCATCAAATCATCTTGTCAACTACCGACATATGAATAAAGTCATACAAATTCAATAAAATCAGTAATGGGAATAATCGTGAAGCCAAACTGGTTTTCTTGAAAAGGCAGCGTTATAATAGAGGCATCCTTTGGATAGACTGAGAGCACTCAAGTTTCACAGGAACACATATACATTTTCAAAGCACAGCTATTTTACCGTCTGAAATTAGCCAGACAGAAAACGATTAGGTAATACGTGAATGAAACCACGAAAGAGACTAATTTATTTTAAGCTAGCCACCGAATTAGTGGATGTTATAATATAAATATTGTTCATATTTAACTGGAGTGAACCATGAAAAATATGTTGTCACTGCGCTCGACAGAATTCCATAACATTATGATCAAGAAATGTAAATATCCATTTTGTCACTTCCTTTAGTGGTTAGTATGGCCACATGGTTGCCTAGGTAACCGGTTATAAACCCATCACGCGCTTCATTCCTTTTGCTTATTGGATTTTGTCATATGAGCTTTTTCTGCCAATATATTTCATAATAACCAAAAATTTATTAATCTCTTTACCTTTGTATGGAATCACTATATATGTCTTAAGTCAAGGATCATCAATACACCTTGCCCCCTTTCGGCTTCTCCTATTTGTCTAAACATTATATTTTCCAGGGACACTATATCTTAACCAAACACCATACCGTATTGGTTCCCGCTTAAACACACCATATTTACGCAATGATACATTGACCAGGACGTAATTTATCATACTCACAGTCGTGAAATCAATTAGGTAACATTCATCAAGAACTTCGTTTTCAATAAGCACAACTTACTTATATAGTTAAATATAGCAATAACAGGTTGATAATTTACCAGGATATCACTATAAATAGCAGGCTATATGCTAGAAACAAATACCATAACATTGTGCAAAACAAGACTTATATACATATCAGCTAACGACCGCTCCGGTGGCCTAGTGTTTAGTAGGACCGTATCGGATGCGCAAAGTCGCGGGTTTGAACCCCGGCCGGGTCACACCAAAGCCTTAAAAAATGGCACTAACACTAGTCAGTGATAGGACTGGTCGGCCTTGAGTCAGGATAATGTGACTGGGTTTGGCATAATGCTACATGCCTGAGGCATGATGCCCCAGTCCTAGATATTACATCGCAGCAATATGACTGAAACATTGTTAAAGGTCCGTTAAACATCTAAATCACACACACACACACACACACACACACACACATATATATATATATATATATATATATATATATATATATATATATATATATATATATATATATATATATATATATATATATATATATATATATATATATATATATATATATATATAGTACCAGTTACCTATTTGTAAATATCCGGTTAGACAATTTAAAAAGCGGTTATTTGCTTTCAAAAGAATAATGAATTATTATAACTTTCTTTACAAAGGTGGTGGTTCTCAGCATTACATATTAATCATGGTTGACGAAAAGGGTCAAAATTACCGATACCATTGTAAAGTTGGCTTGACACGTTGAACATATATTTTGTTCGATCTATAGTCAGCGATAAATCTTGTTGAGGCAAGCCGTTTAAGCCAAGTTTATTTTAGTGGTTCCGTATTTTATTGACTGTATATCGGTGATTGCAGTCCATCGATTATACTTTGCTGTGAAGAGGACACACTGGAAATGGTTAGATTCTAACAGTTAGATAAATCAGTGAGCAGCAGAGGGTCCTAACACATCCGTCATCTGTGCCCGAAAGCTAAAATAATAATGCCCTGTTCTCTATTTTACAATTTTTATCTGGCTGGGCACACCTTATCCCTTCCCAGACATAGATAAAGCTTTCGGATTGAGCAACACGTGTATTGTCCGATCTATACGTCATTTTACAAACAAAAAATATTTTCGTTTCCATACTACCACTATGCCGGCTATTACGCACACAAAAATGATTTCTGTAGAGATCAACTATGAATCTTTCCTCTAGTTCAGATGCTTTGGCTATTTGTATTGGGTGAAATGTTTCTTCAAGCTCCTTCAGCGCCATTTCACGATGTACAACAGATTGTCTAACGTAGCGATATGACTGAAATTGTTTTAAAGCTACGTGAAACATCCTAATCAAACAGACAAACAAAGTGTGTGTGTGTGCGTGTGTGTGTGTGTGTGTGTGATTTGGATGTTCTAATGTAGCTTTAAAACGTTTCAGTCGCAGTTTATTGTGGTGTCTATCACTGGGGCATCATGCTGCAGACATATAGCATGACGTCCCACCCTGTTACATTATTCTGACACCATGCCGTCCAGTCCTAACACTATCCTCTTATTGCTTAGCGCCAAGCGAGGCAGGTGTTAGTGTCATTTTATGTCTTTGGTATGACTCGGCCGGGGATGGATCCAGCAATCTCGCATCCGAGGCGGACGCTCGATCCACTAGGCCACCATAGCGGTCAACAACGTGACTGTCCAAAAATGGATTGGTACGAGAGCCAGAAATGTTTTGAGTTCAAAGATGCAAGGTTGAGCAAAAGCAATATTTGTATATGTAAGTCATTGATGATGACATAAAAAGTAGGCCACCGGAGTTATTGCTACGGATTGTGTGTATCGGGGAAAATCACAAATAACAGAGTTATTATTCACCTTGATTCGTGACCCCCAGGAACTGGCATAAAAAAGAGAGCACTTTAATGTTCAATAAAACCCGCGTAGACTAGCAGGAAATAAAGTAGGTGAGACAAATAGGCGGCGATGAAATACTGCAGAGCATGTATAACATTGCAATGAAGAAAAGAATATCATCGTGTAGATAAATCATTGTACGAGATGCAACAGTTCCAAGTTATCATGCAGATCCTTGCAAAACACTTCGGGGCCTCGAGTGGCCGAGTGGTCTAAAGCGCTCTCCGTTACGGATCACTGCCATCTCACCTCTGTTTGCGTGGGTTCGAGTCTAAGATTCGGCTAATTTAGTTATGCGAGAAAGCTTGCCGGAAGCTTCTCGTGGGTCGGTGGTTCTTCCCGGGGTTTATCCTGGGTTCTTCCTCCACCAATAATACTGGCCGCCATGCATAGCATATTGTGTGCTGAAAAATGGCGTTAAACCCTACAACAACAATGCAAAACAGTTCGAGTAGCAGAAACATATCACTTATCATCTAAAATGCAACATATTTTAGGTCATTTGAAAATATAAATTGACTAATTTCATATCCAAATCTAAGCGAATAGAATTCATTTGAAAAGCTGTAATTTGTGCAAATATTTATAATATTTGAGATAATATGTTTTGTTGGCGTTATCTTTATTGCTTGCTTTATCAACTTTGGCTTATCTAAGTTCGTGATTTTCATTGTTTTGTTTCGTTATTCGTAATCTTGAAACTTTATGTTCGTTTGCAAATTGGTAATCTAGTTTACGCATATATTTCGTCTGTGGTATTTGTTGGATTTAGTCTAATGTATATCATAGCATTACAACCACCAACCAAACCAATCTTTCCAGGGAACTATCCACTATTTCCAACTCGTTTTATATGTATTCATAAATGTTTTTGGACATTGCTATATGATTGTTACAAATGTTTAATTCATTTCTGGGTTTAATTATTGTATTGCAGTGGATTGTTGTAATGGTTCGCTCTTGTGTAAACATTCGACTGGCGTAAGTGTTTCATTATCGGTCAAGCGAATAATATATTTCGAATAATGGGCATATATTAGGCATATCTTTATAAGCTGCATTTTTTTCAAGGACGATAATAATCTTCTTCATTCCCATTTGAGCCTTCAGGATTTATTGGAGTTATATTTACTCCTACACGATGTGATGATAATTTTTATCAGCATTTATTAGTGTGGAAATAATTATGAAAACGTTGGAAATTTCAACAATTTATGTGTTTATTGTTGCTTTTCTGTGTTTGAAAATGATTCAGTTAGAGCAGAAAAAGCTAAGGCATGTTTTCCAAGTCATGAACATTAGAGCCAGTGTTCTGTTAAAGCACCCCATTGTTAATTTGGTAATTATATAGTAGTATACGGGTTCAGTTTTGCTAGGCTATAAGTATGCACCTATATTCTGCATTCTACACCTATATTAGTTCGAACTATATTTCAATATCAGTAGTTATGAGGTACTGAACACCAACTATATTTTGTAACGATAAATGAACTTAGAAATACGTTTAAAAATGTCAGAAATCAAGAAAAAGACCGTCCTTATATACAGATAAGATAGATATAGTATCACATGCTATTAACATTTTGCTTTGATGACAGTAAATCACCTTCGTTTTTAAAAGTCAATGCCGGCTTGGAATAAAAAAGAGATCGGGATCGCTTATGTTTCATTCTTGGTAATATTCGTCTCTTCTGTCACTTTTCATACTTTCATTTATCAGTATATCAATTAAAGACATGCATTCTTGCATACTGGACTAAATGTTGCTGGGCATAATCGTCATAAATATACTATGAACCTGATATTCATCATGAATTCCAACTTTAAATGAGCTTTGCTACTGACGGCAAAGTAATCAATTGTAGGCAGAAAGATCTCAATGAAAAGGATTTAAGAAATTTAAGAACAAAAACGCCTGAACTGTTTGTCTGTCGATCTTGTTGTTGTGAAGAACACTGATTGGACAGAAATTAAGCATTTCATAATGCCCTACTAGATTGTACAAAAAAGGTCAGCCACATACACTGGATCGTCGTATATCCCCATAATTTTAATCATCATTATTTACTATACAGTGTAACAGATTTTGTTCACTGTCGTTTGCTTTACAGTTCTTATGATATCATCAGTAGACTGGTAGAACAAATGTATCTGTGACACATCCTCTGTGACTTAGTGTCAAGATTAATGTATCCATCATGTATCCATCATGGCGACTTTCGTTGTATACAGTTTCGGAGCTAATGTTTGAAATTATATTGCAACATATTTAAAATAGATTCGAATTGTGGAATACAACTGATTATATTAATTTCATGCACACACGAAAATACATTTTCTTTGTCCTTTATTCGAGCAGTTTTAGAAGCATTGTTGTAGTGCCGAAATTTGTTTTACTGATCATTTTATATCGCATGCATGAAACCAAACTTTCTCAAAACATCCCGCTCTCTTCCCGATTTATATAGACCATTTTCTAAAACTTCATCTTTTGTCTAATATGACATAACAAGAGACAGAGGGTTTAATATTGCATCTCTCTCTCTCTCTCTCTCTCTCTCTCTCTCTCTCTCTCTCTCTCTCTCTCTCTCTCTCTCATCCCATTTGTATTTTCATTTAACTACTGTACCAAATGATCATAGAGGTTTAAATGGTAATTCAAAGTTGTGTTTCATTATATGAATTGGCTTCCATTAATATGTAGATAAGAAAGATGTTTGAATAATGAGGCTCATTATACTGTGCATCTGTCATCATTTAAAGGTTTTTCTGAATTCATGTTTTGATATGCAACATGACGTAAAGGCAAGGAGCACGGTCCTAAAAACCGTTGATGCTGAATTTAAAGCAGTTCTCTTCCACGATTAAACTTTACCAATTAATTTGACACTTAAATATCACAACACAATTATTGTTATAAATATTTTGCACCCTGGGGCGCGAGACATATTTTAAGACTATCATTTCCATAGTAACACACAATGTTGAATGTCTCCTATTACGGTTGATATATCTTTAATTCCTGTCGTAGTACGCACGTTTGCATCTTATATACAACTACAGACATTTCTCTAAATCCTATCGTAACACAGACTAACACTGCTGACTGATCTTTTATTCCAAATTGTAAAACGCAGTTTTATGCTATTTGACAATGTTTACATGTAATATACCGTTAACGTACGGTCCATGCTTGTAACATGTTTAATGACTTAAGATAAATGGACTCAGAAAACACATCATTCTATTTACGATAGTTATAAAAAATGCATTGAGGAATTTTGCCATAGTCATAACTTACATTGGTAGGTTGCTCTTTCCGGTGGAGGGTTTTTGTGGGTGTCAGCTTCTTCCTCCGCCAATTATACTGTCCTCCATGTATATAGCCTATCGTGTGCTGAAACATGGCGTTAAACCCCATAACAACAACAACTATGCGGGCCTATACAACATGCTAGCATATTTAAGTCTAATTAACGCAAACTAAGAATTAGTATGTGGTCTTATCTAATAGTGGCAAACAGTCCTTGTTCGTCTTAATATGGGTCTCTTGACTATGCATAGACCAGCTCTAACTTTTACAAACCAATGCGGCGATGTACTCTCAACACATAAACAAAAAATGAAACACTTTAACCGTCATTTTGCCACATCTAAATGCAGTTCATAAAAAAATGAACATTTACCAAATACTCATTCATTGATGTTATATAAATGCTGTACAGTTTCACCGACAATATCTGTAACAACAACCTTCTGCATTGCTGCCCAAGATGCCGCTCGCTTTTCAAGGTAAAATCACCGCACTTATACAAACCTGTCTAGAATTGCATCCTCTGACTGAGACACCTATCTGTATACACTTGTGTAATTTACCAAGAAAAGAGATTATCAGGGTATTTATATATTGTAAAGGACCAGGACTTAAATAATTTATTATGTTTAGGACATCAATAACTTAATGTTTACCGAGAACTTGATTTCCATATTTTACACAAGTGAGCGATGGTACAACAATAAGCTAGGGTATAAACATAATCTTCTCTTTAGATACCATGTTACCTTATGGAGAAAGTAAACACCATATACACACGAGCATTTTCATGTACGTATTTAAGTAGTTGTTTCGTTTTTATCGAAAATGTAAACAATGTATACACGCGTATAATAAAAACCATGCATTTCAATAATTTCAACAGGGTTACAATGTCAATGCTACGCTTAATGCTAGTTAAAGATGGTTAAAGCAAACTATTACAAAGTTGAAAAGGATAAAAAAGGATAATAACAAATTAAAACAAAATGAAAAGTAAACGGCTTTCGACATAGACATAAAAAGTCTAAATTGTACAAAACTATTTACAAACAGAAAGTCATACAAAATTAAACACTACCACAAAAACCAAAAATGTTAAGAATCAATGTTATATATCATTAGAAACTTTACAATATTGTGGTTTATCATAATACGAAATTTCAAATATTTTTGGAAACTATTCAGCATATTTGAAGTGACAAAATAATCAAAATTAAAAAAAATATTTAGTATCAAAAGATGCTCAGGTCCATGAGACCTTCAGGAAGGCAAACAAATGAATACGCTGGGACAGGCGCCACAACTAGGCGTCCGATTTGGCTTTAACTCATCTTCCACTCTCCTCCTAATATCGACGCACACACGAAGAGACGAGAGTCATCCACTGACGCTACCGGGCCCGGAAATGTTGGTTTAGATCGGTGGGCCACGTTGGGCCACCACTAAATGGGCCTTTCTCTCTCTCTGTCTCTCTCTGTCTCTCTCTCTCTCTCTCTCTCTCATGTACATACGTACATATATGCACATTTCGTCCTTGATAAAAGAAGAGAAGCTCTCAACATACGGTAATATGGTTACAAATCTAGGTCATCTAACATAACGATTGCTGTAAGGGTTGCACCTAAAATATTACGCGATGTTTTCATACCATGTAGCATAAAACAATTAATATATATGATAACCTGCTTCAATCTGGCATTTTACTGGTGTGCAAAGTGGGTCCGACTGAATAATATCTGGGAGAAAAATCCAATATAGCTAGTGTCAATCATTCTTTCAAAATCAACATCCGGTTTTGATTAGCTACGTATTTCACGTTTTATTAAATTCTCAAATTAGCAGTTGAATAGGGGTGATAATACGACAGTTCAGACTGTGTCACTAACATGTTTCTGTCATTCGTGCTATTTAAGTAATTCACTGTATTTGATCTGTATTCATTGAATGCTACATTGTTCTGTGTAGCACTTCCAGGGCTTCTTATGGGTTATTTGTTCATGATTATTCAATATGTTACCATAAGGCTAGATAAAAGGTCCATAATACTGTAAAGTTTCATATACCTTTAAAATATATCAGATTGTTATATATATATATATATATATATATATATATATATATATATATATATATATATATATATATATATATAAGCAAAATTTATAAACAATTGCCATTGTTAATGAAACGTGATACGGTTTGATAGGACGTGCAACGTTTCCACACGTGTCATCAAAAAGCTACCTTGCATTGAAACAATGTAATTTAAATCTATACAAAAGTGATACAACAACAAAACACAACTTTTACCAGTGCAAGGAATTTGTACTACTCTAATGCTATAAGTAGGTAATGCAAGTTGCGATCGCGTGTAAGTACACCGTCTAGTGAATTAATATCCCAAGTTATTATCGTCTCATACAGCTACCACATCATGCAAGGCAACTATTCCTTGGTTAATTCGCAGGATGCTAATTCATAGTCAAAGTCACTCCTAAGAAAGTCAAAAGTAGCCTTATTTTCAAACTGATGTTCAGCGTCAGCATCTCTTACACTGGCTTCCAGTTCTGTCCCTCTACATGTCATTTTAAGTTCCAGCCTCCAGTTCCTTGTTCCTTTGTCAGCAGGAAGTTTAACCTCTAAACTGCCAAGAACATCCACCGTTTCATCATCGCAATATAAAGGGTCCTTTTATCGCTTTTACACACCTTCCAAACTGCTATAGAGTGGCTTGGGTTTATGAGCCTATAAACATGACCGGGAGAGTCCTCTCCAACCACCACTGATTGTCCAATTTCAAGATATTTGTCAAAGGCATTGTTTACGTATTCCTTCCCCCTTATTATCTGCTTCTTTTTGTCATCATGGATGTTCTTATTAAAGGCTTTTCTGGTGTGGACGCCATATGTCCACGGGGAAATCCGTTCAGCAATTATATTAGGATTGTGTCCAAACAAAACAGCTCCTTTTAGAACGGACTCACTGGCTTCAGGTGGTACAAACACATGCCCTGTTCCGAAGCAGCATTCAAGTCCGTTCTTTAGAACCGGTGATTCTGCAAATCCTCCCACCAACATAATCGATGAAACTTTGCTAAGTTCTTCTTTCTGCAGGAGCTTGCTGATGTGATCTGTAATCTTCTTTATTGCAGTATCGAAGTATTCTTCCATTTTTGATGCATGTATCACGATACAGTTTCGTTTAACCTCAATGGATTTATTATGTTTTGTCTTGAATTTGTCAGCAAGATTAAGGTTTGGTCGTTCAATAAAATAATTTGGAAGACGCAATTTATAAGTTTCCCCCTTGTTAGGATCAAACGTTCTTTTCTCTCTTTCAAATTCCTGATCCAATTCAATCCATCCGTACTGGTCTTCCAGACGAAATTCAGAAAATGTTTCAGTTCCTACAGCATCCTCTATACTTTTCCAAAATTCATTATTTACAGTTGTTCCACCCCACGGCCCACCAGAAGCTGCATGTACCTCCTTGAGCTTTCCGTCGGTAGCAACCTCGTGAACAGTTATGTCAACAGTTCCACCTGCGAAATAAACAAACCTCCAGACTAAACTTTAAGTTAGAATTATTGAAGAAAGACAAATAAACAGCGCACAGTGCTTAATAGATGACGATTAAATACAATTGTACGTATATAGACACCCACCCACCCACAACACACACACACACACACACACACACACACACACACACATATATATATATATATCCTTATTTCGTCCATACGTATATGAGTAGAAAAATCAGTGCATGTACGTACATCGGGTGCTACCTCCATACATGAAAGCTCTAACTGGTGTTTTACCCAAATAATACAGTACCTCCCACATCAGCAACTAAGTATTGCTCGCCCGGATTAAATTGCTTTAGAAAGTTTCCTCCATCTCGGTCTTCTACTCGAATTGCTTGTTCTTTGCAATATATAGCAGCTGCTTCGGGTTCCACGGGCAGCAAAAGCTGTTCCCCTTTTATGTTGGCCTAAACTCAAATTAAAATATATACCTTTTATTATATCTTAGTGCTATTAGTGTAGAAAGGAGCAAACAAGTAAGGTGGGAAAACTCATATTTATTTTGTTATATATTTTTCCTTCTGCATCTTTGTGAATATATATCATACCTTAGTATTTTTGCACCGATCTGGACCGAGTCAGACAATATGAAGTTGTGTTAAACAAACATTTTGTCGTTTTTTTTTCTAAGCGCCGCAAATTGTTTCCAGGTCAGAACGATAACTGCGCAGAGTGCACAAAGGCTAAACAAACTGTGACGGAAAGACACATCGATAATTTTCGAAAGGATGCGGCATAAAAACCGTATGCTTTTTTATAATGAACGAGTAATACTATAGTTATCTCATGCAATACTATATTTTAGTTGGAAAGAATAATATATACACGCATTGGCCTTGTTATAGAACGCTTGTGTATACATTGGGTCGTCTTAAATACAGAACAATCAATATGAAAATGAGAGAAATTCTTCGTATGACCATCAATGATACGGGATAATTGAAAACAAAGGGTTATGAAACGTCCCATGTGGAAGATATACAACAAACATTATTAAGAAATACAATAGTTAATGAATGGAGCTCATTTTGTAGTGATTGATAAAACTAATGCAGAGAAAACAAAGCATCACACTAGTCTCAGAAGTGACATGTTATACTATTTATACTGGATGAGAAACTTGAGTATAATGAAAGCACACGCTTGAAGTGATTTCTTGTATCAGAATTATTTAGGTTATATAATTTGGTAACTTTAATTTTGTTTCTTCCCCCAAAATGTACCAACAAAACCTTTTACACTTTAATGGTGTGTTTATTGAAAAACCGACCTCTTCGGCCGCTTTTCTCATGAACATCTTTGCAGAGTCTCGCCAAATCGCTGGGACCGTTAACACCCACATAATATTCGACTTCATCACATTGCCGTGAGCAAGTTTGATCTGTTATAAAGAAATCGCAGTAAAGTAAATTATCGTACTTATAAAAAGGTATATATTTAATTTGTATTATTATGTTTGAATTGACCATTTACACATGTACTTGTAACGTTGAGGTTACATACCATAATGTATGTGATTCATATGATTTGACCAGTTGACCACGCTGGTCAAAATATATGTACGCATGTTTTCTCATGTGTATTTCACATAGTTTTTTTAAATAATTTTGAAAAACTCGAGACTTGTGCGTTTTTCAGCAGGGACATACATATACTAGTCCCTGTTTTGAATGAAGGTTTACAAATTAAATCCAAACATTTGATAGACATAGTAACATCCCATATGATATCTAGATTTAGTACTAGAAGTTCTAATTAATTACAACCAGATACTTGTAATTAGTTTCTAAAACTTCCCTCATAACGCCGGCAATCAATCCTTCTACAAGATAATATTTGCATCATCATTCGTTCAAAATAATCCCTTATAAAAGACTTCATGGAATAAAAAGACTATAGAGATGGCTAAAAGGACGAATATGAGTAAATCTGTTAATGTTTAGTAACACTCTGTCAGGTTTAAAAATATTCAGAGAACAAACCTTTTACTCAAATTGGAATATTGCATTAGACATTACTTAGTTTGAGAACAAAATAGTGATTATATTGAAATTCAAATAATAAAATGCAGTTTGTGCTCATATCTATTACTGCAACATCTATTTAATTTGAGAAGACTTGTATGAATGACAAACAAATGAATAATTTATTCCTATAACTTACCGTTTCATAAACATGGTCCGCAACATATTTAAGAGCCGCAGTAAATACGACTATTGCCTTCATCAACCTCTGGTTGGCTGACTCTAAGTCGGTTTCCAATGTTAGGTTCTACAATAAACACATACATGTAATGGACAATAAATAGAACAGTTGGCGTTAACGACAATGATATATAACATTTCTTCTTTGAGTACCTTCTTCGATTGCATTAACGTTAGGAGAAAAAGTCGTACTGCCTGCCAAAACATATATATATATATATATATATATATATATATATATATATATATATATATATATATATATATATATATATATATATATATATATATATATATGGGATAGGGGGGCTCTGTTTAGAGGTTCTGTCTTTGTTATCTACCAGCTGCATTGTTTGAGTGAACTGACGTACTGGACCTCATCAATATCGTTTGCTTGCAAGAAGGATTCATGCCCCATATGTCTTAGTGGAGTGCGGCTGTGGCCGACCAACCTCAGTTCGTAATATCATGGAATGCAGATCTCTTCGGTCATGGTTGTCCACCTGCCTAGGAGAAGGAAACTCAGATATAAAACCTGCAGTCACCGTCCTAGCTAGCTGAGCCATGACATATAAACACCAATGTTAAACACTGGGGCCAGTTTACGCAGACTGCACTCCACCTGAAAGCTCCATTGCGCAGACATGATGAAAGATGCACTGTCTACTGTTACGTTTGACTCTATCAAGGACTGCAGCGATGGGAAAAGGGCGAAAACGGCAGGTGAAATTTGGTCTTCTGGTGTTCTCCGCGTGAAAACATCATCACCTGGCAGCAACCTGAGTGACCAATCAGCCTTTTCTGCTTGTTTCGCATTTAGAGGGGCCTAGAAAAGGTGGCCTAACCAAAGCTCGTCTCCCCTCAGTTGGCCTGCAGAGGCTAACGGGCACTTTCAACGAGGTCGAAACATAACAGAAGCAAACAAAGCATTTCCTGCTTGCCTCACATGGTTGAAAAAGACGAAAACTTGCTTGTTCGAACAATAGTAGAATGCTTGACTCAACCATAGGAAACAGACCTGAACGAATCTCTGCATTAATAGCACACGGTCTCTCTCGGCTTGGTGTTTATATTGTTGTACTTTGTGAAGTCAGCCTTTCAGAGGGAAGTCAGATAGAACACGACGCTGGATACAACCTGAATTGTTCAGAAAAATCAAGGACTGATACACGACTTTAAGGAGTAGTTTTCATGGTTAAGGAGTCAATTGCCACCAAGTTAACAAAACGTCCCATTGGTTACACCAACCTCATAGTGTCCATGTGCCTCCCGATAGGGAACCAATAAAACGCTAAACGCTTCAGTATATATGCTCCAACACTCCAGGCAGATCATACTGAAAGCGATAAATTCTACGTTGACCTGCATAGACTTCACAAGAGCGTACCAGAGAGCGATAAAATAATCATCCTTGGAGATTTTAATGCCAGAGTGGGCCGAAACATAAAGGCTTAAAATGTCGTTCTTGGGAAACATGGCGTTGTGGATTGAAATCACAATAGGCGCATGCTTCTTAAATTGTGCAAGAATTATAGCTCACCATCGCAAACACCATACTCCATCAGAAATACAACCTGAAAACGACATAGATGTATCTTAGATCAAAACATTGGTACCTAATAGACTACATCATAGTGAACCAGAAGGGCTTAACATACGTGCTCTATACCAGAGTGATGCCCATTGCAGACTGCCACACATATCTCGTCAGATGTAAGCGCAACTTTCACTTCAAGCCCAGACCCAGACAACAAGTAGGTACACCGAGAAGTAAGCTCCAGATTAAAAACCATTTGTGTGCTGACGTCAATGTAGATTTTCATGAGAGGCTGCAGTCTAGAATTGGACAACCTAATTTTCTTTCAGATCTAACTCCGGTAGAGATGTGGAATCAAATCAATGCTGTCTTCCTGCAAGCTCCAGTCCAAATTATTGGATTAACCACTAAGAAAAATGAAGACTGATGTGATCCAAACAACCACATCATCGATGGACTGCGTGCCAAAAACAATCAACATAGTTGGCCCAGCTCGCTCAAGCATCCACCACAGAAAACATCAGCCTTCAGCCTTATCTGCAGCTACATCCAGTGCAGGCTCCAACACATAACAAATGAATGGTGGACAAAGCTTGCAGAACGAAACCAGCGGTACTCTGATCCTGGTGACTACATGGGGTTCTATGAAGTGTTGAAAGCAACGTATGATCCTTCCTTCACAAAATAGAGTCGCCCCCTACTGCGTGCTGATGTTCAAGAGCTACCCACTGATGGCGAATATAACCTTGACGGCTAGTCAGCGCACTTCCACACTCTCTTCAGCACTAGCCGTACAGTCCAAGAGGCAGCTACAGATCGCATCCCACAACACCCACCAAAGGTGGAACTCGATGAAGCATCCGCACTGCAAGAGCATGAAAAGGTAATTTAACAGTTATAGAGTGGAAATGATCCAGGAAAAGACAGTATTCCACCAAAGATATGGAGGAATGGAGGTCCAGCATTGCACATCAAACTTCAGGAGTCCTTCCTTTGCTACTGAGAGCGATGCGATCGTCTACAAGACCTCCGAGATGAAGTCATCATCTTCTTGGACACAATCAAAGGGATAAAGTTTGACTGCTCAACCTATCGTGGGATAAATATACTCTCCATTTCATGAAAACTCCTTGCTAGAGTGTTGCCGAACAGAATGTTTCCCACGATTACAAAAATACATGATCCAGAGAGTCAACGTGGCTTCAGAACCAATAAGGACACAACTGGCATGATATTCGTCCTGAGACAGATCCAGGAGAAATGTCAATAACAAAACAAAGGACCATACATTAGAATTTGTAACCTGACGAAGGCATTTGACACAGTAAGACGAACATGACTGTGTAAAATCCTTGAAATGCTCTACTGTCCTATAATGTTATTTATCATGGTCATACGACTGTGTGAAGACCAGCTTGGTCTAGTCAGAACCAATAACGACCTAACACCGGCTTCCCCATTGTAAATGGCTACAAAAAAAGGGCTGAGTTTTAGCAACCACACCGTTCTCAATTTGTGTCAACATGATGCTCCAAAACGCAACAGAAGACCTTGATGACCAAGATTTATATCTAATTTCGAACTGATGGCATTATCATCAACTTAAGGCGACTTCAAGCCCACAAAGATATATTGTTAAAGCGTATTAGAGAACGTCTATTTGCAAAGCCCTCTTTACTAATGTTGCACACACAGAATCCGTCTTTCAACGCGTAACATCCTGTTTTGCCGAAGCATGCCGGCTCTTTGATTTGAGGTCAGCGTAAATAAAACTGAGGTACTTCACCAGCCTGCACGCAAGAAAGTGTACCAACCAGACAGAGATGAAAGCAGTCTACCAGTTCTTGGGCATAGTGATATCATATAATGGCAAGATCGACACTGAAATATACAACTGACTGATACAGTCAGGCAGCGTCTGCATTAGACTCTACGAAAGTGTGATACAACGCATAGTCTCAAGAGAAGTAGAATGATCAGCGTCAACAGAGCTCAACAAAGCTGTTGTATTAACATCCCTCCTATAAGGCGCCAAATAAATGGTCACATACAGCCGCCACCTCCACCTCATTGAAGCGTCCTTCAGCTCTGTCACCACAATATCCTCAACATCCACTGAGTGACTTCGTCACCAACACTGATGTCATCAAACAAGTAAGTATCACAAGCGTTGAGGCAATGCTCATGAAGATACAGCTACGCTCGGCAGAGCACGCATCGAGAATGGATGATCACTGCCTCCCAAAGATTACACTGCATGGTGATCTGTCCACTGGCATCCGTGATAAAGTGGCACCTCTAAAGAGATATCATGATTCCTTGAAAAAGGTCCTCACCACATGTAGCATCGATGAATGCTAATGGGCGTCGCACACGTCTGAGAGTAGATGCTGAAGAAGTAGAGTTCTCAAGGCCACTGCTACCTTTGAATACAATAGACGGGCCATCATGAAGAACAAGCAATGGCAAAGAAAATACCGATGACTATCGGCAGCGCCCACCACGACCCATACATTTTCTGCAATCTCTGTGGCCGGACGTGCCAATAAAGTATTGGGTTTATCAGCCATCTGCGCGCGTGCAATAGACGTGAACATTTTCTTCAAATATATATATATATATATATATATATATATATATATATATATATATATATATATATATATATAATTTATCACGAGACGTATTCAGTGTTCATTCATTAACAGTCAGCGAGGCAGGCCTAGTTTCCTTTAATTGAAAAATGTCTACAACCATTGGTAAGTCATTAATACAGCGTGCTATACATATTTTCATTTATATCATATACAAATATTTTATCTTTCAATGGAGTTAAGAGCTGTGTATAGACCATATTAATGGACTCCTCATATGTCAGTTGAGTGCGTTCGCTAAAACATGCTGTTTTGTGCTACATCACCTTTTCATCTTAAAAAGGTGATTGTGTTTTGTTTAAGCTTTTTTAAAATTCAAAATGGTTAACTCAAAATAAGAAACACAAATGATTTAAACATGAAAGTTGGTTTAATGAAAAAGAAGAGAACTCCAAGCACCGAACGCTCAAACAGTACTGGAGGACGGACATAAATGTGGAACAGACTCATTGCGAGCTTACGAACCAGCAATATGTAATTCCAATTTTAATACAGTTGGTCTAACCATTATTCGGATTTAATTAACATTACTGCTATTATTATCATACAATGTGACACCTTTCATGGAGAAGATCATGGTCAGAAGGCAGCTTAAATAATACAAGTATCTCAGATTTGCCATGGAAACATTGGAAATAGATGCAGTTTTATATTAATGTCATAATCCTAAGATAGTGACGGTGTCTGATCCATATCATTTCCACATATCAGCAAGGACCACCTTAATAGAATTCATATGGATGCTTGTTTTCATACGTTTTTCCTCTTGAAATTACGATTAGTTTTTAAATCACTAAGGCATTTAAAAACACACCTTTTGTTTTAGAGTGTCATTAGCTATCGAATTAAGCATATGTATCCGAATTGTTAATGCATTTTTGCCCTCACCTGTCACGTATTGTCGCCCGTTTTGAGTAATGGGAGATAATTTAAATGAACTTCACAACTTCTTTTAACCATTCTTGTTACTTTCGTTTGAACTTTCTGATCGGACAGTGACAATAAAGAAGCGATTGATTACACTTTAAAACCGGCTTGAACTTTTTGCTGCCAGTTCTTTTCTTCGTTTGATTTTCTTGCCTGTTTCATAATAGTTTTCAACAAAATCATTTGTATTGATATCCAATGTACTACAAGATTGTCAGTTTTGGCATGTTAAAACGGTTATTACCTTGATGTGGTGCAAGATCATCTTGAAGTGTTTGAAGAAGTACCATTCCTTTTCTCTTCTATCGAATGCGAGGTCTTTATATTTTTTTTCTGCTTTAAAACCAAAAGAATGCAATGTCTGGTCAGGCTTGAAGAGGATAGATGTAGGTGCTTGTCCTCCGATTGATGAACGTTCTGGCCATAATTGTTCATTCTAAAGCAATAGCGAGAAACATACAAAGACAAGCACATATAACAGCTAGACTACCGCAAGATAGTATTCCCCATATACTCTATCCAGAATTTTAAATTCATGCGTTTGTCTTTCAGCAAATTCCCGCCATGCTGCACTCTCGTTTGTCTTTTGCTCAGTCTTGGTGGAAATAAGTACGTGAAAGCGGCAGAGAAGGTATTAGACTAGGCAAAATTAATAATATTCTGTACATTTCTTTGTAGCACAAAACAATTTTGACACCACAGCTTTTCTAATATAGAGTATAAACATATGGTTAAATATATCTTAACCATTTCAATCTTTTCTAATTGAATTTATTTTTTATCTTAAAGCCAACGACTGCATTAACCTTCACAGATATTCAATCAGCTCAATATATTATATAAGGAACTTTGAGAAAGAAATTTTCTGCTGCAACTTTTATGAATAAACTTTGATGTAGTTTACGATATGTTTATGGTACTAGTGAATTGTACTGCGTTATTTAAATTATAGTATATTGAAATGTTTGCAACCAAAGTAATTTAAAAGAACTGTAAGCATATTGTTTGGTTAGTATCATACAGGTTTCCGTCGCTACGTCGAAACAATAACAATACAATTACATGAAACAAATTTTAATGCAAGCCCAATTAATATGAAAAAACAATGTTTACGAAAAACTCAACGTGTCACCCTTTCACACCATACATCTTCGTCACAGGATATAGAGAAAGGCTTTATTATAACGATATTGGCTCAGACTTTGCAACAGTGATTTAAATTAATGGTCCCAGTATCATAGTAAATCTATTTTATTAGAACATTGAAATTTACACCAATCCAGTTTAGAATTGTCGCAGGTTTCCAAAGAGATTTATGCATCGGGAGATGACGCGATCTTTACGCTGTTGACCTGCTTAAAAATATACTTAATGAATACAAATATTATCATGATTATACGCTATTGCGATCCAATCTCAAATTGCATTCCAAACTCTAACATACAGGATTATGTAATGAAGACAATAAAATTTCACTTCATGCACATTTATCATCTCAATCAGTCCCGTAGTCTGGTAGTCCGACTGGGAACCAGACAACACCGAACGACTAGTTTCCTCCGTTCCTCTCGATTTTCCGTGTTTCTCAGTAACTTGCTTAATGTCAAGCCGAATGTTATCTTCCTACCTCTTTCCCTGCCAGCCTCTGTTTCTTATTCCTTGTACAGTACCTTACAGGATTGTATCAATAAGTACTCATGATCGTGAGACATGCCGATACCACTGCAGTTTGGTAACACGGTCTTTGTATGCCGAGGATCTTTCATAAACAACTGATCTGTTTGGCCTGTATTATTTTCTCTAAGACTTAGTCAGCTGTTATTGTTCATGATTCACAGGCATAGCTAAATATGGAGATCACCAGTTAATGCACCAGTCGGACCTTCGAACTGAGTGCAATTATCCTATCATTCCATATCGGCTTCAGTTCTGTCAAAGCTGCAATCCTGGATAGCACTGCAGGTTTTGATCCTTCATATGCTACCGTTACCCACAAATACTTGAAGCTGTGGACTGATTTTAGCTTCATACCCTGGACCCTGAAGTCAGGTGTGATGGAATTTGTATTGTTTGTCATTTGGGGCCTCTCTGCACTGATTTCCCTACCAAGCTAGCTAGTTCTTTCTCATTTCTAACAAGTTCATCAATGTCGTCAGCAAAACGTAATTGGTAACTGTTCTACCTCCGATGCTGATATCTCTTCATGCCTTTCACGTGCGTCAGCCATGATTCTTTCCAGAAATGCGTTGAACAGTGTGATAGAGAGCAGACAGTTTCTACTTCTTCAACGTATGATTGGGTGGTTTGGTGGTTGCTTGTTGCTGGGTAATGTTCAGTATCTCTGGATAAATTGTGATTCGTTGGATGTAAAATTACGCACAGTACTTGTGGTTGTTAGATCTTGGACTAGTTGGTATGGTTTTCTGTTGTTGTTCCTTTTTATATTTGCCTCAAGGTATTTGGACTGCTCTTCTATTCAGTTCTCTTTTGTTGTTTTCATGCTTTTCTTGAGTTATCGGTTGATTGCCTTAAAATGCCCTGCCTCTTTCGTATTGTTCTTTTTCTTCTTCAACTGCATCCTCTTACCACACAAGTTCAGGACTTCAATTATGACCCAGCGATGTTTGACTGGGTGATGTCTACAAATTGTCTCGCTGTCTGTTTCGGTCATTGCTGAATTGAAGTTAGGGTACAACGTGTCCATGTCTGTATTGTCAGAGTCGAGGATGGTGTGCGATACAAATGTCCCACCAATCATTGCATGGAAAGATTCTGCTACATTTGGATCCTTCTGTGTCTTGAGATGAAACTTCTTTCTTCTTTGGGTCTCTTTCTTGACACACTTTAGATGTAGACTTAAGGTCCTTATCACCAGATCACTTCTTACATACGCTCAGGGAAAGTTTCGAAAGTTGGCAATGTTTACACTTGACTGTACTCGCTCTTGGAAAGCTTCGAGCGTTGGCAATGTTTTCACGTGACTGTACACGCCATTTCTCCAAGGTATAGTTGATCTGGCTGTGGTGGTTTCCGCTTGGACTGTGCCATGTATGTTTTCTGGATACGTTGTGTTTACCGAAGGTGTTTGCCAGCTGAAAAGTTCTTGTAACTAGAGAATTTCAGGTGCCTCAGTCCTCATTAGTTCGTATGTGCTTTTCAGCAGCACCCACATGTTTCTTTCCGGTTCATGCACACGTACTCGCCTATCTTGGCATACTAGTTGCTTTGCACAACCATAATGTCTTTTCTCGTTGTTTTGCCTACTTATTGTAACTGGTCTCTGAACCCTTCAAATCTGACAATTCCACAACCATATCATCATAGTCTGATGTTGTGGCATATCCCTCTATCATGGTTGATGTTGAACTTCTTGCTCATTGGTCTATTCTCTGCCACTGAAATACAGGGTTTGTCTTTCTAAAAGTCCAACGATGTTTCAGCGGGCAAATGTTCATTTCATATGTAAGCTTCGTAAGTTTTCCTGCTACTCTCAGTGTACTGACATTCCAGATTAAATTGATTATGTTGTTCTTGACACGAATGTCTTAGCTGCAGTCGCATACGTTCCACCTCCGTCCTGGTGCACGGTGGTAGGTGAGGCCCATGTTTAACCGGACGACGACCGAGCCGGTTTGGGATTAGTCATAGTTGTCCTTTTAGATGGGGTGTGTTTAGGACATCTGCCGCCTGGCATATGCCAACTCTATCTAGGCCTAACCACAGTTGATGTTCTCCAGCTTGGTGGCTCGCCTTGGTCACGAACACGTAGTCGTTGACCTGTTTGGCAGCCGTTCTGCTTGGCCATTGACGTCTATTCGGAAGTTCTTCTGTCCAATGATGCCGTGTTAGCATCACACTATTTATAGCTCGAAGACTAATGGAGGGTGGGAGAGTTTTTATGTCTATAAGGAAAATAACATGATCACAGTAAATAGTTCGCCTTAAAAACGGCTATTGCGACCTATTTGTGACAGTTGTTCACCTATTACCATTGATTATCTAACTTCTATATATCTTTCTATTAAAACGTATATTTGTATTTTTTTGAAAATCAAATGTGGCTTGCCCTAATGTTGAATCGACAAGTTTTGTAATTTTCAGTCAGAGAATAGGCATATCCTGTGCATGTAGTTCCAAAGTCAATGGCTGCCACCACTAGTTTTGGACTTCTTTCCACTTTTTCTGTCATTTTGGAACATTACCTTTGAAAAAGAATTTTCAGAAGTTGTTTGTAATTGTAAGTATAAGTTTTCATGCAAATTCATTTTAAAAATTAGAGTGTGTCCACCTCTAAGAATCTGATTCCCAATATTTAGTGCATTCGATGAAAGTGACAATTGTTAAAGTTACACAGCATAAGACTACATGTGCTTGTGACCTTATTGCCAGTAATCCGTGAGCATTACTTTGTTTTATTGCAGTAAAATGTGGCTTAGATTCGTTTTGTTTCGATTAATCTTGTGAGACCTTTAGATTTTCTCTTTTCGTACAGTTTGTTTTTTTTGCACCTGAAAATGGTCGTACAGATGTGGATCCAAAAGCTGCTTACCTTTGCAACTACCTAATCTATTTAATTAACATTTCCTGTGACTCTGTTAATCAACTCTAATAAATGAGTACATCTGTGGTTGATTCGTATCGCTGTAGCACATTGTAGTGCAATTGACGATTTGATAGGACATGACGAAGTAGATTTTGTGTAGAAAAATGTGTTATTCTATTGTTATCTTAATATAATATTGTATTTATATAATGCAATATGCATGCGATCAGAATTAAAATTAGATTTTTCCGGCTTGGGGCTTGCTTCCTAGCAAAGAAAGTGAAACTTTAAACGAATTTATAAAAATATGGTTTACATCCCAGTTGTTACTGAAAATTCTGTCGCAAGTACAAAAGTATGGATTGTTCCAAATGAGTTCCATTGGTGTTCTACTCTTGAATGTGTTAACGTTCCAGTATCCTTAAGTCGGACAACGTGTCAACAGTCTTGATGTATCACATTGTCAAAATTCACAATGATCCCACAATAATGATTTTATCCTAGATACAACTAGCACTTTGAAGCGCCAATGGAAATTTGAGATAAATTCTTTAAGATATTAATTGCAAACAACTATAATACTGATGAATCCACTACATTTATTTAAGATGATAATAATGAATTCGGTTCACTAGTTACTTTTATAGAAAAATAACTTAGACACATTTACAGAACCAGGATGAGGATCATAAGTTCGTATCGTGAACATTGCAAGTTAAAATAGGGTCAAAATGTCACTTTAACGTCCTTACCCAAATTGAAGTAAAGTCCACTGTCATGAATATGTGTAATATTAGAATGATGAAAATGAGCCATACAATCTACAATCATACGTAAAGATGAAACTTAACACTATATATATGCATAACATAGATTATGTCTATTGAATGTCACATTTTGTTTCAAAAAGTGCCATGTTTACATTATCCTGTTTTAGTTTAGAGGCATTAATGTGTTCGGGCACGTTTTGGCATTATGGCTGAATCTGGTTATTGAACTTCCGGAATATTAGCCTGTGGTTAGTCTCCACCTATCTTGGCCTTCGTAACTCGGACATGCTGAAAATCTCCTCGCTTGACCAGGAATGCATTATATTAATTATATACAAATTGTTTACGTGTGTGTGAAACCAACATGTTCTGTTGGGGTTTGGCAGACAGGAAATTACATTTGTTATTGAGCGGTCGTATTCATTTCTTTTTAGTATGTGTTCGTTGTTGCATTTGCCAGTGTCATTGTACCATCAACACCTGGCTATGGATATTAATCTGTGCCAACTTACGCTCTTAAGTCACCAATGATACTAAACTTGTCTGCATATTATATATTTGCAATATAAAGCTCCAGGTGTTCATAAAATTTGTCCATGTTCTGATCTGGATTGGTCATGGTAATGATAATTGCGTGTGTTATTTCAAGTATAACATCTGCATTAGTCCGTCATTAAAGAATTAAGAAATTTGGGATCGTCCTAATTAAATGTGTGTTGATGGCAAACCTACAACAACGTCACGCTTCTTTGTTTTGGCCAACCCAGTTCTCCTGTCTCATTTAGGCGAGTTTTACTCAATGCTGCAATCTTAATGTTAAATACCGCAAATGTGGGATCCCATTTTGCCGTATTATGATTACAACGGTTAAGGTGAAGCAGGCAATTGTACGGTACTTTTTCTAGCCAGTGCCTTACATTACAGAGGTAGAGGTCTACTCATAGGATCGCTGCTCAGTTTTCCATATGGGTTGACGAGCTCCTCTGGTGTTTCGGCCACTGAACAGCGATCATACGCACGTCTGCAGCTACAACTCCCAGTGTATCCAGACCTGCTGAATTGCCACATAGCATAAACATATCAGAGTCGGAAAGGAGGGTAATGTCATGATTTGGATTAAGTGAGCTAAAGATGTTCTCCCCCAAGCCTCTTTGAAACCTATGGTACGACAATGTCAAGACATTTGGAGACATGTTCGGTTGTTATGGATGGTCAATAGTTTATAATGCATCTAAGCTTACCCATGAGCTTTCCACACAACTCTTATCATCTGCCATAAAAATCAGGGGATAATCATATCTGCTGGGCCAAATGACTCACAAGGAAGGACTTTACAAAATAAGTCACATGTAGTTGTCCACTCTAGTTCGACAATCACTGATAGTACCGTGTATTCTTACTTTTCACCACAGGTGTGGTCTGTACTGATGCAGAAGGTGATTTGGGTTATTGCACAGTAACACCAAGCTGTCTCTAGGCACATTTGTGAGCAGAGTACGTGGGTCACTCTCTATGTTTGCAAGGATGAAGATTGATCCAGATACATGTTGAAAGAATAATGTCTTAACCCTAAACATATCGCCAAGGCAAATTAATCTTATATAAATTTGTTTCTGATCACGCTTGTCTCCATTTTAGTATACTGTACCTTCTAGTGGAGTACCTAACCTCTAATACCCTAGCCTATTGTGCGTGCGAGTTACTTAAAGCTAAGCACACTGTCAACAAATTCATGCAATCGCTGGCAGATGATGCTCTTAAACATTCATTTTTAAAATGGTGATATAAAATATGGGAATGTTGCACAGTTGTTAAATGATTTGAAGACATGCTAGAAGACTGCAGATTACATGTTAGTAACAGTCCTGAATGAGCGACTACGGGCATCTCTTGAGCCATAGTAGGTAAAACAGCTGTCACGAAAGATAAGGAAGGTGACCACGTATCAGAGCCGCCTTCTTTATTCGTAAGAATTAAATAAATTGGTTGCCACATTTGATATGACGACCTCATGGCGATGAACGATGTTGAAGTAGCTAAAATTCCATGTCTTAAACGAAGGCTATTGGATGGAAGGAAAGCTTCGCTAGGCGAGTCCCTGATCTGGGTATATTGGCGAGGAGGGACTGTTGTGGACTCTCAGCTCGACCTTTATCAAGCCCCAAGCGCAATGATATCTGCTGCTGTAGATTTCAGCATCTAGCATGTCCTTGGGTATACTCGCTCCATTTCTTCATATGACTTTCCAGTCCAGTCAAGCTGCATTATCAATCGTTAGCCTTCTCATGTGGACTTGGCTTTCCAACAGTATCAGCCTGTTCACTCGTGTGGCGCTTTTACAATAATTCAGCAAGGTAAAACAACAGACTTGTATAGGTTCTACTATGTGTAGGTATGGTTACTGAATATGCGCCTTTTTACTGTCCCTTAACATCTTCCATGAGAATACCGGTCTCTGTATTGCGCGTTATCACTATCTTTTCTACCATTTTCCGCTGAACAGTGTCTATATTGGCCATTACCAACCATTTGCCTCAGTCTTGCTGTATAAGATATTTTACGTCCCCTTAACTGCTTCAAGTACTTGTAGAGTCTTAGGGGCAATGATCATACTCATTCAGCGTTTCAGATGTTTACCAACAGCCCATAATGTAAGACATCCTTCTTATCGAACCTACTGACCAATTTGCTTCAATAAGCTAGCTCTTATCTGAGACTTAGTTGTAGTCGATTTTGAAGGTAAGGGTCACCATGTTGTGTTGGAGTACTCAGTAGTAAAACAAGTATCCAATTGGCAGCGATGATTCGTTGTTGACAGTTTGTCACCCGGTGCGCGCTATTGATCTCTTTCGACCTAGTTTGCATTTCTCGTGATTGGTGAGTTTTTCATATTTCATGCTATGTAATTAATTTGCAAAATACTAATAATTCATAATACAGTTGTAGTCTAATATATTTTCTATAAGTATATGCTCCGCATGCATATATTCGACTCGAAGTACGGTAAATATCCGAGATAAGACTATTAGTTTGGGAAAGATATTTATATAATGGACTTGTCTCAATAGATTGTGCAAGACAAAATAGTTCCCAAGCTGTACAAAGATGAAATCGTACTCATCTTGAAGTAAATTAAAGCATACTGATAATTGAGAACGTGTGTATAATAATTGAAATGACGGTCCTTTAACATATCTTGCCACTAGCATCAATTTACAAAGGAAAGATACAATATTTGAAATGATAAGGTATTCAAATATCATATATTAGCATGCACAAATTTGTTATATATAATCCAATCTCAAGAAAAGCCAATTACAAAGAGTTGCAAAATGAATGGGTACCACATACATAGATATTGTGAATTAAAAGAGGTGATGTTAAGCGAACACTTATCGGAGTATGAAAGCAAATAAAGTTGATTTCGGAACACAGTCTCTGGATTTATTCCTACGGATTGGTTGTATCTGGAGAATCCACAAATGACAGGGTTAAGATGTACCCTGATTCGTGTATTCGAGACCACATACCAAAGAGACTACCACTAACATATTACATTACAATTCGCGACAACCATCAAAAAAAAAATATTGGATACACAAACGAATGGGCAATAAAAGACTGCTAAAGTTAAAGGTGGAATGATCCCATGTAAACAAAAAAACATTTGTTAGAGTGGTGACAGGTCCAAGTCATCCAACGGACCCATGCGCAGCTTTTCCAGTAACATAAATAGATCAATCACTAAGTACAACCCCCAAATTGTTAGTCATCCCCAAGGTGTTAAATGGAATAACTTTATTTTGTATTTTGAGAGAGAGTTGCATTTATTGTCAAAGCAGCAAGTTTTGTTAATATTGCAAAGTTGTTTCCAATATATATTGGTTTCCTTTTTGTATACTTATTATTCGTGCTTACATTATTTCCTTGTTTAATTTTGTATTTGCTAAGTGATGAATCTTTGTTTCGTTTGCAAATTAGTAATCTAGCTTACACCTTTCATGTATCTCTTTGTTTTGGTCAAACGTTGGATTCATTTTATTGCATAGCTTATCATGGGCTAAAATTGGCTTTAAACCTACAAGCCAATCAATGTTTCGGAAAAAAGTCACATTTTCATACTCTAAATATTGATTGATATGAGTGTGTTTGGATACAGCAACAAGCTTGATATAAATATATTTTTATTTATTTGTTTACATACTGTATTACATTTATATGTTATAATTCCTATCTCGATATAGGGCGAGTGTTCTATTAACTGCCAAACGAGTAAGAGTCCTTTCCATGTGATTGTGAAACATATGCATGAAATGTTTTCTGTCTTTGTCTGTTGACCTTCCTTTAAGGACATTATTACTCTTCTTCATTTTCATTTGATTATTCAAGAATTATTAGAGATTTCCTCCTACATGTAGCTATTTTGAGCGAATCGCACCAGCTTTGTGCTATGAAAGCTGCCTGAGGAACTGCCAGAAAGTTTCCTGATTCTTGAAGCTGGATATGTAAAGCAAATATTTTCAGTAAATGTTAAACATTTGGGTCGAATTTGTGAAAAGCTTCATATATAGTATTCTTTCCTTATTCTTTCTTTCTATCTTTTGAATATTTTAACTATAAAATCACAAATTAACATTCATTCCTTTTCGTTCATTCTTCCTGCGGCTACAGACTTTGTTGTCCAAGAAGTTTGTGTTATATATCGTTGTTTGGCGTTTGCCTTAATCTTATGTATATTATCTACACGTTTATTACGGACCTAGTTACTAAATTATGACTTGTTTTCCTATCATTACTAAAACACGACTTGCGTTACATTTGCAATCAAGTTTTTAAAGGCTTCTGATGTAGTGGAAAGAATGTTTTGTTATCACTGCAGTCCTTTAACCTCATGTGTAATAAGCAATGCAATTGACTGATTTCAACTTCGGCTTTTTCCTAGCGATGTGCGAATCATCCATGTTTTTAGAAAATAATAATTCAAACACATAATTGTGAAATAGGCATTCTATAGAAGCTCAAATTATTTTATTTTCGAATAAAAACAACATTGATATATATTTAAGGGCCACGTAGACCAAGTAAAGAATATTCTAATCTACATCAAACGATGCTGCCAAATAAAATACACTGAATTCAAGCAACACATCTACATCATTTTCGTGCAAAGGTAAATGATGATTTGTGCATTAAATGTGAAAGATTACAAAACAATCTTACCCTTTCGCATTAAAACCCTGAACGTGATAGTTACCTCCTTCGTCCAAAGTTAATGACTGATCTGCGTAAACAAGTGACAGTGATGAAGAAAGGAGATCGTGAATATATATCTTGGCAAGGATCAGACTTTCAATTATATATGGTGGAGAGGTCAATAAAGTAATGTTTACTGAGAACTTGGTTCGAATTATTTATGAGCTCACAATGTACATACACAATTGATGATACACTGATAAGTTTGGCTATATATAAAATGTTCACACCAAGTTTTTTATTCCATATTACATTACCTTATCGTAAAGGTTAAGACTAAAATATAGGCTGTTTAAAATAGGTATTTCAATATATGTCTTAAGCTATCTGGGATTGTTATATTTTTACTTTCAAGTCAAGTATGTTAAAGAGTATAATATAAAAAATAAGCTAGGGGAACGTGTCACAGAATTAGGCGAAAATTGAATTTATTTTCTTCTTGAATTACAAACTAATTTCACCATTTTTTTTTTGTTTCGTCGTACATGCGTTACCTGGGGTGAATAAGTGGTTTTCTCCAAGGTAAGCGGTGTGTAACGATTTGCATGTGCCTGACTTCGAATCACATGAAGTCCGGAACATTAGATTCACGGGGTGCACGGTAATTTTGCCGTGAATTCTGCTCACCTATTTGAGGATATATAAGGCAGACTATTTCTGATAATATTACGGGACCAAAAGTATCTTATCACAGGAAAGATAGCTCGTCATACTATCTCCAGCCAAAGGGGTGAGTGTTAAATTTATATTTCGTTTTATTGTGAATTTTATTCAGTTTATCATTTCATATAATGATGCCTTTATTACAATGTAGATTTTAAACGTGGAATATTTGGAATTACTAGTCACTATTAGACTTTAAATTCAATAGCGTAATCTAAGGTTTAGATTATTTTTTGAGACAACTATTATTAGTCTGGTTTTCTTTATTGTAGCTGATAACGTCTTTGATATCGTCTGATTTGTTGCGGAACATCTCTGATTTGTTGCGGAACATCTCTGAATTGTAGCTGAACGTCTCTGAATGTCTCTGAATTGTAGCTGAATGTGATTGATTGTGCCGTGATTGTGCTGTTTAATTGTGCGATCGAATTGAGGTATCTGACTGTCTGTTTGTCGAATTGTCTGTCCATCTACATCTGTCGTGATGTGTAAATATCCGGAAATCTAGAAGTCTGAGTGTCGGAGCTGTCTAGAGTTGTAAACATCTGGGGTGGCATCTAAGTATTTGGGAACGTTGGTTCTAGTAGATGTTGTATGCTGTCTGTACGTATAACTGTGGTGGATCCGTGAAGGGCAAGTGACCGATAAAAGTATTGTGTCAACCCTAGGTCTTCGGAGAAACTGGGCGGCGATTCAACTGTTGGTGAATCGTACGGTTATACAGAGTCGAGACTCGTGTGTGTTGCAATTGTAGTACAATTGAATACATTGTTATATTTACATAGTTACTTCAAATCACAGTAGTATTTCAAGGAATTGCATGAATCTCAATAAAAGTTAGCAACTTGATTAAATACATGTATATGTTCGTGCTAGTTGTCGCAATTCATACGTGCGATAGTATAGTTTGATGTTTGTAATTTATACTTGCGTTAGTATAACCTTTGTAAAGGTTCCTTGGATCTGTGTATAGTCCAAGAGATTCCTTGGATCTGTGTATTAATATTTAATTTATTCATGTATTGTGAATGGTTGTGAGGGTAATTGTGGGTTGAACGCATGAGTTATTGTGTTGATACATCATTATTTTTCATTAATAATTTATTTCATAAATTTATATTTTCTTTCACTTATTGTGTTTGTGTTGATCATTTAGTCCACCATCATCTCGGTAACAATTTTCTGTTACAGAACGCATTAATGCTGTGTCGAAAGTAAATTACTTTTATAACTATGAGCAAGACATTTTGGTAGAAAGAACAATATTTCAAAGATAAAAATGAAGATTAAACACGATAAAAGCCTTAAAATGTAAATAGTTAAGTTATTCTTAGTTTCATTTGTATAACGTGAAATTAAATCAGTAATTATTGTAAAATATACTGTTAATGATAGAAATTGTGTTTTAATAAACCGTGTCATACTCCAAAGATACATGCGTTTGTACATAATGAGCACATTTCGTATGATCTCGAAAAAGGACAGTATTCTTTCATGAAATTGATGTGCAAATACGTAAGATGCAAATAAGAAAATAGTTGGGAGAGATTAAATACACAAACTACTAACATCCTTCCATTTACAATAAAATTATGCAGGTACGAGTTTTGTCCCCTTTAAAGTGTTTAAAAAATTGCTGTAGATGATCTGAGCTACGGTAAACCAACCGATAATAAAGACAAATAAATATATACTGTCTGATCAGAAGATACAGTATAAAATCGTTCACATGCTTTTGTCAGCTCCCGTAACAATGAGTCCAGCGACTCACCCAATATGATATACATTTTGAATTTTTTTTTTAAATTTAATTTTATACAATTTAAGATGAACTGATGGGAAGAAGGAAACTTCTCCAACGGTATTTTACCACGCAACAAAAGTACCAATAATTTTTGCTGTACACCGTCACATATTGCAATGAATTGTTAGAGCTCCGAGTGAGCCTTGGCCATAATGCAATAATGAGGTAGAAGAAGGGGATTACTTGGGTACGTATATGTAACCTGTCAATTTGGATTTCTGGCAAGACGCCGATTCTAAGAGCAATATACCCTCGTTCCATTGATTCATGGTGACGATATGATCAAGTGCTACAAGTATCATTTCTTACAGGCAAAAGATCCCATCGACTCTCAAGCAATGCTGGTGTCGGAAACGACCAGATCTAATACAGCAATTCTTTAATCATCTTCTGAGTATGTTCTGTCACTTATCAAAAACAAAAAGTTTAGATTACAAACTGTAATTTTAAAGGAACTTTAAATGTTTAGATGTAAATCCAAAATAATCTGAAATGTTCTTTTGCAAATTAAAACGTATAGTGCTACTAATGAATTACAATGATGTTATATGAATAAATTATAATCATGAATGTGCTGATGTGCCACTGTTCTTATTGTCTCACTTGGTACAATCTAGAATATCGTTGAATTAGTCCACAATAATCCCAAAGCAGTATTTTAGTCCATACAGTAATGAGGACGTTGTAATTTCAATGAATAGTTTAAATACATAATTATCCTCAAAGTTTAAATAAACACATATACAAGTTCTGATCACAGACTCCCACGTGTTGATATTTAATTAGGAAAGAATAAACTTATTAATCAGAAAGTTATGTAAAAACCCTAGAAGACCATTAAATAACCAATATACGTTTGTTTCCACGTTTTTTGAAAACGCCTTGTCCTCATGGTTACAAATATTATCTGAAGGTACAACCCACAATCATTGAAAAAATTTAGCTAGTATCTAACCATTTGTTTACAAACGACAATTAGCGTGAACTAAAAGTATTATCAGGGATAAAAATTAAGAAAACAATATAATATACATAACACTTTACATGCTCAATATTTTCTTCTGAAATGTTATCAGACAACACTAAGGAACATCAACTATTTTAATCATAGTAAGAGACCAGTATGAAGTTGTGAAAAGAGAACAACGTTTTTAATATATTTTCACAAAACATTCCAAATGTTATATTAGAATAATATACAAATTCACAATAATGAGGCAATGTTTGGAACAAATTCGCATCTGGTATGCAGTTTTACAGTTGAACTTCCTTGGTTTCCGTAATCGTATCTTACAGTATTTCTGATTTATTGATTTAGGATAGCAGACATGTGATCACGTCAGATTTTTTTCACGTCCTAGTTATTTAGTACATGTCCACATATGTTGGCCGGATTATTTGACTAAATACAAGACATGCTTTGCACCAATATGTTTTTTTACATGGAATATATTTAGTTAAGTCCAAGAACATGTTTGTTTTAAAAGGCACATTCTTTGCATATGAAATGTTCTTTTTTGTTCATTCAACTTCATTCTAGTCACGAAAACACATTTCATAGCAGATGCATTGATGAACATAATAACTTATTTGTTTTATCGTTTGCAAATTTATAATTTTGTTTTCATTGAGACGCACCCTCCAGATTGGATATCCGAAGATCAATGAAAACTGTCGAATGTATACGATATATACATTTCATCTATAACTTCTATAAAAAGAAAACATCCGACTAAGAAGCATTTGGCTATAACACTTAAGCGTGTTTACAGTATATAGCTATTAATTCCCGTTGATATATATTTTCAAGAATAATTATAGCGAGAAATCTTAATTGGCACACAACCTGTCATCAACAGAATAAAAAGATGTTCAAATTAATGCATAATGTTTTTGAAGGTATTTCCACAAATGATTAGGGAAGTTTAATATGCATGCCACGTACAAGTAATGTATGTAATAATCGTGGCGAGACATGGGATTATTACCAACGTTACAATCGATATAATTATTTGATATTCAACTGCCCATCTGTGTTCGAGTCAGTATATATTTGCCTAAAAGAAAACGTTTGTAACGTTGTACTTTTTAACTGTTATTATTACGTAGTTTGGTCGGCATGTCGATGTTAACATAACTTGCTTGATATCTTAGTTTTCTTTCTTTGTGCCAAGGAACCAATATACCGTGTACTGCACGTACGATTGAAGTAGCAGCGGTGGCTCTGTCGGTGGTGATGTTTTTTAAATGTAAGCAGAAAGGTGCTAACTCGGTTTCCACCATCGTATCAGCCAGGATATGTTAAAGAGGTCCCATTTATTAAGAGAACTTTAGAATATAACCTTCATGCGTCGATGCGCTGTTAACAAGAGACCGAAACAAGCCGAATGAAATAATTCGTTTCCTGGGATTCGGTACAAAGGCAGATACAAATTACATAACTGTAAAATGTCTCGAACTGCCAGTTTCAGATCTTACGATTAGGAAGCAAAAATAACAAATGACCAATGAAATACAAACGAGGTTGCAGAAAAGGAAGACAAAATATAGCAAGAAAACAATGACAAATGCTCGTGTAGCCATATCACTGTTAAGAATTTCACAAAACCTAATAAATGATCCACTTGTTACAATCATAAAACGCTTTCTTACAAAGATGTCGGATAGCACTTATTTGCTTTTCAGACCGTTCGCAAAACTGTGTTGTAAATCAAGTTATGGAGACGAGTAAAGGGCTCTCTTCAATCCAGTACAATTTTAACACAACCACTCAAGACAGGTATAGTTCCCCGTAAAATAATCATTTTGTTTATAACAGATGCCGTTTAATCATAATGCCACCCCTCATCAGCTTCAGGTATAGTATTTACGAGTCATGACTTCTCCAACGGTTGTAATATTTATGACGAACTCAAGATCGCGAAATATATCTGCCTCATATAGTCAGCAAATAAATCTGAGTGAAAAGTAGTGAAACTTGACCTTTTCAGACGTGTGCCTGGAGATGGCCTTGGCTAAATACACATATGTAATTGGTTGTGTGTGAATACAAGACTGTGACCTATAATAAAAATGTAATATGCCACTTCGGTCATATTGGATCGGTGTAAAACGTATAATTATGGCGACACACTTGTATACTATATTGAATCAGGGTATGTTTATATTTTGAATAATCTTTACAAGGATGTTTTCATATCCCATTTATCTGCTTATCTAAAATTTCACCAAGCAAGCAACCAGCCAACCATGGAGATTTGTAAACTTATAACAGAAGTTTCCGTATTACATGTATTAGGGTCCTTCTCTTTAGATAAAGTCTTTAAATGATACAACTAATATCGAAATACTCTCTTTTGCTTGCGATAAGTATAAATCATTCCTGTTTATCTTCAGTGTCCCCAGGAAACTGAAGTTTGTTTCCACTGTAAAGTTAGTTATTTGCCGCTTAGTCTTGCCTTGATGTGGTCGCTGCCGATATGTACAATTGTATAACGTGTAATTGTTTTGTAACATTAAGTCGTTATTCCATCAGCAAATAAATGTATAATCTACTAACACTAGCTAAGGGGATCCTGTTCTTCTAAATTCATCAATAACTTGTCGTTACTACAGATTAATTCACAACCACTCAATAAAGTGTAGATGCTGTGTGGGTGTACATCATATGCATGCAGTTTATTGTATACAAAACTAAACTTTAATTCATCCTTGTTGAATAGTAGCTATTCAATGCCTTGTTCCATACAAGAAAATACTATCATGTATAAAAATCACGATTTTGTTAGTAGGGATCAGGTAATAGATTATTATCACTAATGTTACTTCATGATATGTTTGTGGTGTTTCTGTAAACTGTTGCTTCATTTTACATACCGACGAGTTGTACCTGTAGGTAATCCTACAATCCTATCTCAGTAAAAACACATTTTCTCCTGCTGAAATGACCTAGTTATCGGGATCATTTTATCTCTCCTTTTGCTAAGTAGCAAGTGTCCTTTCATACATAATTTGGAAACTAAAGCAGAACATTTGTTAGGTATCTGCATCAATAATCTCTCTCTCTCTCTCTCTCTCTCTCTCTCTCTCTCTCTCTCTCTCTCTGTACGCACCACCCAACCCCTTGTGATTTCATAATAAAAAGGAAAGAAAGAAATCCGTTCCCATAATATGTACGTTACCAAATATTTAGTTTGACTATATCTGTCTGAGATGCTTTATATCTTGATTAATCTAATGAATAATCTTCAGAAGGCTCTGATGAAACTTTCGTGAAACATTATTGTGAGTCATCAAAGCCAAAAATCAATGCAAACAATAGAAACGTGTGTTGTTCGTTTGTTGATGCGACGAATACATCTTTAGTCATCCGAGGGTTGGAGGGGACTGTTCTGTTCTGTATGTGAGCATGTGGCCGATGAGGCCAACCCCTGCACAGAATATACATATGCATAAGGGACAGGGGAAACGTGGGACATCTCCAGGAGGGTTGATGACACGTGCTTTTCTTGATTGCCTCTTGCGTTCTGCAGCTGCTTCCTTGCTAGATTGGCACAGTTTGGAGTCTTTCTGCGTAGAAGAACACCAAGTGACTCGATCGCGTGCTGTTTACTTCCAGGAATCAGGGTTTATGATTAACGCTTTCAATGCAGCTTTCATATTGTCCTTGAAGCGTTTCTTCTGACTTCTTTGCGATCTGTGTCCTTGGTATAGCTCGCTATAGAAAAGTCTCTCAGGCAGTCGGTAGTCTGGCATACGTACAACATGCACCGCCCAGCGTAGCTGGCACAGCATGAAGATGGTATGCATGGCGGGAGCGACCCACTCGGGCGAGTATTTCAGTGTATGGAACCTTGTCCTGGGACTTGATGTTGGAGATTTGCATGAGACTTGAAGTGAGAAAGTGGATTACCATCCTGGCATGGAGTTGGTATACCGTCCATGTTTCGCATGCGTAATGTAATGTGGGCATCACAGCTGCCCTGTAGTCCTTGAGTTGGGTCTGGATTTTGATGCCTCTTCTATTCGAGATATTGGCCTATAATCTGCCTAACAATACGAATGTTCTTCTCGCCATCAATAGTGACGCTATGTGACAGTGTGCTGCCACGGTTGGAGAACCGGTTCACAACGTTGAGGTTTTCGCCGTGTGATGTTGAGCTCGACAAAGGGCTTCCCAGAAGCCGGCCGATACAGGACTTCAGTCTTCTTGGTAATGATAATGAGACCAAAGCATGTGCAGGAGCTGAAGTACTTGCAACTCTTCATTGTACGTCGGCCTCTGAGTCGGCATGGAGAAAGCAGTCATAAGCAAATAAGAAGTACCTGATAGGGTCTGCCAAAACATTGATCTTGAACCTTGAAATCCTGGGATTAAATAGTTTTTCATTTTTATGGTAGCTGATGATAACTCCCATCTCTCCGTTTCTTAAAGGATTAGTCAGCGTGTTGGACACAATAAACTGAAGACTGTTGGTGCCAGAACACAACCCTGAGGGCGCCACTTGTCACTGGGAATGGCTCCGATGTCTATCCATTGTTATGGACCCCTGCCTGAATGACTTTGTGAGCAATTGTTTGGCTATCAGTATGCTCAGGAAATATCCCTAAATAATATTTAGAAAGACAAAAGATCTCGTGAATGGGTTGCAAGACAACTAAATGTGATAGTTGCGTTAAATAATGAATTACTCGTGCGTCTTCCATGGAACCCATCATCTCGATCATAAAAAACATATACCGGTACAACAACGTGATTCTGCCTCAAAATAACTAGGATATGTAATGTGGCTGCCAGCTATTTATATGAAACCTGAACACTTGAAGTGGGAAAACAGGAAGAACTGATCCTATCTTGGAGTGTGACCACACATACAATTTCCATCGTGGTAAGATCCACACGTATACCTGCAATCAACATACTAGATTCAACAGCTCCTTGACGTGGATTTGTGCGTGAATCATTACAAGTAATTCCTGAAAATACACAAATGCCACAGTCTTTACATCTGTGAAAGCATGAGACCATCACCTTTATGTCGATTAAACTCAAGACCGGTCAACATCGTATATTCGCGTCTATTACCGAGAGTACTATTAATTCTATCCACAGTAAACTATTTTGGATTAGTATTCGAATACTGCTACAACATTACGTGTTACAGCTCGCACAATTATTATTTTGTTGTTGTTTCAGTGTCAGTGTCATGATAAATTCAATATTAATATTAAATTCTCGCTTACATTTTTGTCAGATCGCTGATAACCAGCTAATCTTTTCTTTGCTATATCATCGCAATTGTTATCAGTTGTTTGAGTCATTGCGTAGTCTAGATAACGTCCGTCGCTGCGAAATTCGACACCGTTAGATAAACTAAATCGTCCATTCGATCCGATCATTGACAACCCAGTTATTTGTATCAAAAATAGTTATTCCTTGTAACGAATAAATCGTTATAGTGTATCCTTGAGAAAACGGATTTTGTCCAGCGTTAATGTGCGCTGAACAGTACTTACAGGAACCACAAGAATATCATGATGAACAAGATTTTGTTTTCCCAATAATTCCATGAATCGCAATGTTAATGTGTGTGTGTGTGTGTGTGTGTGTGTGTATGTGTGTGTGTGTGTGTGTGTTGGGTGATAACATTATGGCACCGGTAAATCTGAAAATGTTTCTTTAAGTAACAGAACAAATGTTGCTGAAGTGTATCAAAACCTATCTTCTGATATCCAACTATCAAATCAGCAGTCTTCCATAAATTTCAAAAATAATTCACCGTAGTCTCTGGACATTCTTTACGCATTATCTCGCATTGAATCTTATATGGGTGCAGTCTGATTAACTTTTCTAATTCTTTCACCGGTTCATCAATAGATCTACGATCATCAGCTCTTTATTCATAATAATCAACAAACGTTTTCATCCATGTATGCGGAGATGATCAAACAAAAGGTGGTGGTTGACCATGATTGCCACACATAACAGCATAATAATTTGTCGTCAACAACCAATCAAGGAACATAGACTGTATATATCTCATCCAATGTAACATTGGGGATATATTTGTACCCATTCGCTCATGCATACATGCATCTCCCTTATATCGGAAGAAGCTGTTATAAGTATGAGATTTAACTCTTCGCTCGCTCATTTCTCTGGCAGGTAAGTCTGAGTTAGTACAACCATTTTCAGGAATAATTGAATCGCACAAGTTGTTATACCAGAACCTCGCGGTTTATTGAGATCAGCTGTTTTATGTCTGACCACCGAATTATATACCGATATTGCCGATGAAAGTTATGACATCTATTTATTTTTTAAATATATTTCTGTAGATTCAACAACTAATAATTATGGTCTTGTTTTATTCTCAATTTGCCATATGATACATCGGCGCATATATGTAATTGTTTTAGCAATCATACTTATATTTATTGATAAAATGAACATGTGTCGACTACTACTAGAACTGCGGTATCAGGAAAAAACTATTTATCATCGATAATACATTTATCGAAACGTACGTGAGCATCCAAGATCTTAAATGTGCAAAATGTGTTCACTGACCATCACTGTCGCTCACAATTGTACCTAATTTAGTTCCATCTGATATGTTTACATTACTTCGAATTATAAATATGCTTCTCTCCTTTTTATCATCGAATATAAAATGGAGTTCAGCATCCTCTATGATTAATCGCATTAAATGTAGTTTTTGATCAGATGATCCTTCTTGTGTCAATTTACCAATTATTTCTCTGCTAATATCTTTTGCGAATTTATTTTCAAGATCGGCATTGTCCGGATTGTCAGCAGGGGAATATTTCTTCTGTTGTGGTAACCAAACTTGCTTCTGCGGACTAGATGATATAATTGCTTCTCTTACAACCAACTATATCAATATCTTTACATCAAAACAGGTTTGGTAATAAAACCATATGATGCTCAACCGCGTTCGTTAACATGTTTTCCAACTGAAACAGCGAAAATCGGTTGAAGGGTTTGCGGTGCAAAATCGAATGACTTAATGCAAGCGATTCCAGGCAGGTCAAATGCTGCTAAGGGTCCATTAATTGCAACTCTGGGCATCTAGTGTATAGGATGTCAATATTGCTTGAAATACATAGAATACTGACCCGCTCCAAGAAAACGTCCAAGATAACATGCAATCATATCAATCGAGATAACATCTTTATATTCGTATTTAGTATTCGATAATACGCAGTGTCAGTTTAACACAACTGTGTTGGACATCATCAAGAAATTCCAACCGTGTTGGTTTCCATGAATTTTCGTTCTGAGCAGCGTAGGCAGTAACTGACAGACAGGTTCAACAATTACTGATTAATCGTTCGATTACATCAGTATCGTTTGTGTATTTCAACGCAATAAGTTTTCGTCGTGGAGAGATTATGTACGATAGCAATCTCCATTAGGCCGTACAAACTGATTATAGTTCGCATATTCTTAACTTTGAAACAACCACATGGACACAAGTCACTATTACTGACATTTCTGATAAAAAAGAACACGTCACCGTTATAGAACTTGATCGTTCGATTTGGTGGAAATATTATGTCCGAAGTCCACGTTTGTGCGTTATGATCATTATGTATATTAAAGATCCATTTTTTATATTTTGATTCGTACAAAATCTCTTCGGTTAGTATCCTCATCATTTTTGGAAATCTTTTCGTCCAGTTCAGCATCATCTTTGTTGGACAGTCCGGTATCTAGCTTTTACGTCGTAGATCTGTTAAACCATTTCCTCTTTTTTCGTTTGTGAAGTGTCATGTAACTCACCCATCAACACATTTTAAGCAAGACATTTTCATCGGCAGGAGGTCATCCACGTTAGGATTATCATCCAGCGGATATATTACATAAACAACTGCCGTTACAGGCAACGTTCCCCCTAAGCTGCGCGCAGCTGCTCAGGCATCCCCGCGCAGCTGAATTGGCAATCCAACGTTAAATTTTGCTCAATTCAACGTTAAATTTTGCTCGTCTCCATAATGCTTGCGCAATTCAGCGAGCACTGCGCACACATCTACCATTCGCTTAGAGGGAACGTTGGTCACAGGATATGCTCGTTCTTAATATGGTTTGTCGATGCCAGTCGGTATTCCTGGTCTTGAATTCTTATTTAACATGACAATATGTCAATGGTGCTGTAATCGAACAGGGTCAAGTTTTCACGGATAATCCATGTGTCGCCTACCTCCTCAATAGATTTGTTTCTAAAAATATACTTTTGTTCATCGTTATGATAATTAATAATTCATTAAAGCATCGATATATTGCATCATTTTAAATGTTAA
Source organism: Unio pictorum (assembly GCA_030141615.1). Lineage (NCBI taxonomy): Eukaryota > Metazoa > Mollusca > Bivalvia > Unionida > Unionidae > Unio > Unio pictorum. The sequence continues at coordinate 25,891,477 of JARLTB010000220.1, read as the reverse complement.
CCACACATACGCCGCGACATCATTGCGAAATTGTCTCTTGGTTTCACGGACACGATTGATTAGTCTTCTTTTGTTAAATCAACATCAATAACGCCGCCAAAGTAATTTTTAAAGACCACACCTGGCTAATCGCAGATAATATAGCAAATGCCTTCATGATATAATTAAGGCAAATACATATTTTAATAGAAGATATTTTAGAATTTCTCGTTGTGTTATAGGCAGACACCGCCAATTATGAATCTACTGTGACTTCAATGGTAGTGGTTTGCAAATAAAGGGAGATGACTCTGGAATGCAAAGCTTTCTCCGACAGAGTAATTAAGCTGTAGTCTCTCTTATTACTGCATACTATTATATCACTACCGCGACTATTGTTTTGTTTTGTCTCACACACTTTATACGTTGTCCCGCTTGACACCGTCCCTGACTACATCGGGGGGAGGTATGTCAGGGTATGTTACAATAGGACTTTGCTAGATTATGTTACAATAGGACTTTGACTCTTTCTTGAATGTTACACCCCTTGACCTCGCTTCTGACTCGGAGCACAAGAAGTCACGTGAATCTTGCGTGTATAATCCAAATTATGTTTAGATTTCCAGGTATGGTATTTGTACAGGAGGTCAATAAGACATGCATGTACTTTGACATCCGGCAGATTCAATCAATTATATAAGTGAATGTGCGATTAATAAATGTAGATATGTTATAGGTTGTGAGGCAATTTTTTTAAAAATAATCCAAACTACAGTTAACGCAAAAAGTAATCAACATTCGTGATAAAGCGGAATATGACATCGCAGATAATCAGATTAGCGGGTACTAATCGAAGAAGTACTTCGGGGGTGAATGAATATAAAATATATTCTTGCTGTGTCTGCCTGGATCTTTCAAGATGTACTTCATTGTTGCATCTACGATCATGCGATAATATTCATCGATGATATTGATGTTTTTATTCAGATCGTCGACGTTAAATCTTGGTAGCTTACATTTTGGTAGATCTGCTTGTGTCAACGGAGATGTTGCCATTGAATATTTGGTCAGGAACAGTTTTGCATACGATAAATTAACCTCACGACAATCTGAATCGCTGTTTTCATAAACAAACTCCATGTCGGATAAGATATTGATTGTATGTTGCATCGTTTCAATGATCGTTTGCTAGAGATCGTCATATGGATATTCGTGTATGTAACCGGAAAACAAGTGTCGCAGCGTGTCACTCACTCAACTGTGTCAAGGCAATTCTTCACAATTCACATGCCATTATAAGACTAGTATTCCAGACAGTGTATGCGTAGTTAACATGGTGTTGATGGTCTTCATTAACGTTGCCATGGATTCTTATATTCATGGTAGAAACTCAGCAGCGAATCAAAAACGGATGAACTTGTATGATGTGTGTATGAAACGCTATTTTTAACCTTGTTCACAAGACTGTCACACAGAACGAAAACGTCTCTTTTTCTTCATATGTCACTAAGTCTCAATTTCTGGCTCCTATTTGTATAATTTTGTTTTACATCCTACCATTTGTGGTCAGCATTTGAGTGAATGATGGTCACTCCTAATTACTCGTTGAATGTTAAATGGCACCACAGAGTAGTAACAATACTTATGCGGAACATGTCTAATTTGGGTGAGGACGTTTACACTATAACTCTTAGACCAATGTGATGGGAATGAGTATGAACACAAGGAAAACATGCAGAGGGTTGAACAATAGACGAATATGTACGATTGTTTGATAGCACAATAGTATTTACCCATGGATCGGAACGATTGGGAGCTGATAATCGTTTTTCACTCTATTTGCATCAAATCTTACTACACCAAGCTAAAAATATGCCGCTTCTATTTTTCAACACTCTTAATGTTTTCCTTGTGTTGATACCCTATCCCATCATTCTATTTTCTACCATTCAATTATTGTAATGCTATAATACATATTGGCGCATAAAAATCTATATGTATTACTTGCAGTCAAATATATCCAGCCCAGATGTGTTATATAATTTCCCAAAATGCATCGGATTATAGCTCTTATACAGTAAATTTAAGTACATGAAAAAGACCATTTCTAAAAGAACCATACTTGCTATGCTAAAGTTAAACTAACGTAAAACTATTCACTTGTGTTGCCTGCAAATACCAGTGTTACAATCCTCTTATGAAATGTGTACACGTAATACTAATGTAAACAAAACACTGCATTTCGTTTCAATGATTGATTGATTAATTGAATTTTAACGGCGCACCAGCACTTTTAGGCTAATTAGCGACATACAATAGGTTATATGCTTAAAAATGCGAAAGGCATTTCATTTCAAAGACTTTTAAAAATCTTTTATCACAACATTTCGTAAAGATAGTAATGTTAACGGCACTTTTAGATAAATAAGAAGTAAACATAAATCTATCGTCATACGTAAAATGTGTATGTCGATTTATCAATTTTCAAATAAATTTGCTTCTAAAACATAAACGATTTCGCATTGCTTTCGGACATATGTAGGTAATATGCTGCTAGTACATAGGTTCATTTGACGTATTAGAAAACATGGATTAAACATATACATCCCACACGGAAGATGGACTTCAGCAGCTGGTATGCCGCCTCGCCCACGCTTGCAAGGAATTTGGACTGAAGAAAACGAACGTCATGGCGAAGGACGCAGACTCCCCATCCCTCTGTCACCATCGATGGATACAACTTGGACGTTGTCGAGAACTTCACATACCTCGGGTCCAACATCTCCAGCTCACTCTCAATTGATTCTGAGGTGAACAGCAGGATTGCAGCAGTGATGACGGGCAGACTTAACCAGAGGGACTGGAACAATCCCAACCTCACAGAGATCGCCCAAACTTCGTGTATACCAAGCCTGCGTGCTCCGCGCACTCCTCTACAGCATCGAAATATGGGCAACATGTGAAAGACAGGAGAGGAAACTCAACAGCTTAAACCTGAGATGTCTGCGGCGCATTCTGCACATCCAGTGGCAGGACAAAGTACCCAACACAGAGGTTCTAAAACGCGCCAACATCAGCAGCATGTTCTCCATTTTCAGCGAGAGGTGCCTTCGCTGGATCGGCCATGTCAAGAGAATGGCTCCAGGCCGCATTCCCAAGGACCTGTTATATATGGAGTTAGTGTGTAAGTGCACACCAAGGTGGGCATAGACTCACAACAACGATCTTACAATACAATTTAGAATAAGCTCTAAACAGTATCTCGACAATGGGCTCATTTTAAGTGCTTGAACCACGTAAACAACGGCATTCTCATTAAAAAAGGGAACATATTTGCCGCTTAATCAGTTGCCTAATAGTAAGTTATGACTTATGCGTCCCAGCAAAACACTGATGTTTTCACTTTTTATTATCGTTCCATGAATACACCTGAAATGAAGTCAAACAATAAGCCCAGCCTAAAACAATGGAGTCAAAGCAAACGTTATTTGGAGAATATAGCTTCCCTCCACTCAAAGTTTATACTCTTACGTATACCACATTATTAAAAGAGCAACTTGACTGAATCATATTTAAGATTCCCTAAATCAGAATTCAACACAATAAAGAATAAACCAGTCTCAACATGGCTAAACATGTGAGCCTCATAGTGGCATCAAAGGCAAACGCCTGAATGAGTGCTATAGTATAACTTCACGTAAGTATTATAAATCAGCGGATTATCATGTCAGAAAGGATTATGTCGATCTTTATTGAATCTCATATACAATGGCCGATTTTCAATCCGCTAAATGAATTTTTAAGATGAGGTAGTATTTTGATATAGTTTGCACATATTAATTTGGGAATTTCCTGTAATTATAACTCAACTCCCATACCAAATATTTTTAAAACATTCACTATTTCAAATTAAGGATAAACCCAAAAGGTACTTTTAATAATAATAATCGTATAATTATTTTTAAATATTTTTTTTGTGATAAATCAGTGAGGAACATAAGTCTGTGTGATGAATATTGATTTTGATCAACGTTTAAAGTCCTAACAACGTAATAAATGCTAACCGCGTTATCGGTTTAGCTCAGTGTGCTTAGTAACAAATATGTATGGTAGATGTCACTGAATCGAATCCCGTGTAAGATATTATTTGTCTTTTTCATTACCTCACTAAACTGTCAGGTTATATTATAACAATACTACCATCATCCAGGTCGGTGAATTTGCAATCCGTACTCTACGGAGATTCGAACCCATATTCCATTACGACTAAGCAGACATCATCAAAACATGATGCGACTGAATCGGTGTTATATGCACTCGTGCGCAGTTGACAAACTCGCATGACGATTTAATTCTCCTCTATCTACACATGCATTCCGGATTCCTATGATATAGTTGAAAGTATATTTAAAAAATAGCTGCAAAGTAGCAAATTTACTGCTTGAGGTCTGATATTACAATATGCATAACGTTTAGCGTTTTCATCGATGATCACGTACACAAGTTTCATAAGTTTAATCAGGCGATAATATGTGACTCCGTGTTGTTGTACATCGAGCTTTTATTAAGGACGTTTTCTCATCAAAATGTATATTTTTATTCCACTGATGTTGTGTTTTGTCCAAGATACATATTATTTCAAAAATATTGTGAGGTATTATACTAGTTTACGTTATGTCATCTCAAATGTACCACCATAAAAATATGAAGCCATCATAGTACCGGATGAGTCGAAACATATCTATATTTGGCATTGCTTTCTGTTCTCTCTTTATAAGGCAATGTGAGAAATAATCATTAAGCAACTCTGAAAAGTTCTGTCTTAAAAGCAAAGTGTAATCGGTATGGACACAGTGACATTTGTGTGGACAGTGACATTTATGTGGACACAGTGACACTTGTGTGGACACAGTGACATTTGTGTGGGCACAGTGACATTTGTGTGGACACGGTAACATTTGTTCGAAACGTGACTTTCTTGAGTATATAGTTTGTAATGTTCGACTATGTGTATTTTTCAAATAGAATAACAACTTACTGATCATATTTTACGAATGTCAGGATTTATGTCATACCTTTTCAGATTTATATAATTTCTGGTGGCAGAATATCTCTTTTTCTGATCAACCGTTTGATTGTTTTTCTCATTCATGGTAGACTTTTTTCGTGTATACCTTTTAGTAGTTACAAATATTGTAATACGTCAATGAAACCTCACATTGATAAAATCTACATCAATTGATGTATCAAGCTGTCACAAACCAGTGTAATACAAAAGTAGTTGAAAACTGATGACTGTTGGCAACATGCTATTGTTTGTTTGGAGGTCCGAATTTTGTTCAAATTCTTAAAGCATTATTGGGATAACTCTAGAGGTTATTTTCTGTTTTCCGTATTATAGGACAACAAGACTGAGTTGCGCGGTTATATAACATTACTTACAATCACATTTGGCGCTAAAGGCATGTGGGATAGAATATAGCAGGAGAAGCAGTATAAAATGTCATCTAATTATCAAACCACGCGGTTTTTCACAGATGGTATTTCCACAGTATACTAATACTGCAGTATTATTTTATGTGTTTTGCTTTCAGTTCCTGAACATAGTGATTTTTGAAGCAAAGCTGTCTGTGATGGTCCTCAGAGGAATCATGAATTCAATACAGTGTTGATAAACGAAAATAATACCGCCTTTGTCTTCCTTTTACATCACCTTATGAACCAGATACAGTACTACATTGCCAAAGCCATCAGATACTGGCACATGTGTATGAATTTACGAAATAAAATAAAACATACTTTTCTCTGTCAAATATTCATTGATGCCAAATTAACATTTAAAAAACATACCCTCTAGGACGCACATAGTTGTTACTGTACCATATCATTGAACACCATATTTGCAATGTTATGTAAATGCTTCTAAGCATTGCAAGGGAGATCAATCTTTTACGCCTATGTAATCTACTATCTCAAAACGTTTGGAACTCAATTTGTGGAATTCCGTGGGATTGAGAAATCTTTTTAACATCAGATTTATTTTTTTTAACATGCATGATCATTACGTGAACCACTCAGAATGATTTCGTTCATTTTTCATTATAGCACCAACATTTTATATGCAGCTAATGTTATCTCTCTCTCTCTCTCTCTCTCTCTCTCTCTCTCTCTCTCTCTCTCTCTCTCTAGTGAAAAATAATAGTTACAAATACAGATATCGCGCACAGTTGTATTCATATTTGACGTTGTTATATACTGATGACTGCGTACAATCTTGAAATAAGCCAGTAAACATCATTTTGATCGAAAAAAAATAATATATAATATATCTTGCAATGTTAATTGCATCTCATTTAAGTTCTGATCCGTAAATGGTTCTCTCTCTCTCTCTCTCTCTCTCTCTCTCTCTCTCTCTATATATATATATATATATATATATATATATATATATATATATATATATATATATATATATATATATATATATATATATATATATATATATATATCTCATAAATGAAGTTTGGCATGTAACGTAGCATAATATCAATCAGGATGATACGAAATAAGGAATACTATAATGTTCGCACTCAGTAACATCACATAATGTGGAGTGTCCACGTAGACAGAACGATAGAACACGCGATAGGCTACAACCCTTTCACATTTTAGTTGTCCAGTAGGTGAGTCAGATGAGAATAATAAAGTGGTTATGTTCCAATTTAGCACCTTTCAATGCCTAATTTCACTTGAAGCATGATTTTGTCCTTATGCCACGAGGTGGGCGTGTGTTGTTTCTTCACGCTCCGTTGATATCAAGCATTAAAATATGTCCTTTTCTTTCAAGTCAGTTAAAATTTGCTATTCGGCACCTGAAACATTCCAGCTGATTGACACAGGCAGGTTTAATGTTCGGTTCAAGATCTCTTCTGAAGGATGCTTCTGTTTCCGTGCTGTTATGAGAAACACAGCTCAAGTTTAAACATATAAATGGTATTCGTCGAGAGAAGCGAACATTTCCAGTTTCGAATTAGACGACATTTTAATCTTGCTTGTCCATTATCAAGAACTCCGATACCAATTTTACCTGTGATAAGCACGTGTACCTGAACTCAACGTAATGATAATGACATGCCAAGTATAAATAGTCATGAACTTAAAGCGATTATGGCAACGTCAAATACTTGACTGTACGGTAAGAATCATTGCTTGGGTCCAATATGGTTGATACACTTAGGTTCACTCTCTCTATTAAATTACTAGTGGTAACAGTTCTGGTATATAGAGCGGATGCAGATCCTCTTGATACTGCTATCCAACGATTATTTGACAAGATTGATTCTTTACAAGTTAAAAGAGATGAGCCATTTATTCCTCCGCTGTTCTGGGAGAAACACAAGGGAATGTATGAAAGTGACGTGAAATTCTACTTCCATGGCGGACCAGATATGACACTCTTTCGACACAGCTTCAAGGTTTATGACGACAACATGTTTGCAACGTCATGGATTACGTCATGTCTTTTGGAAGCATACAAGTAAGTTAAGTCTTTAGTTTGCCGAATGTTTCCTTACATTAACTCTGTTTATGTCTTTCTCGTAATTCAAATTATCCGATGGAAGCTAATTACAGCTACTACTGCTGCTGCTGCTGCTAATAATAATAATAATAATAATAATAATAATAATGACTTTACATAGCGCCTAATCATTAGAAGCTCTAAGAGCTTTACATCTACAATGATATGAATACAATAAACAGACCTTTCGCTGCTATTGTAAAGCACTATTCTCCCTATATGAGTCGCAAAAGCGACACATACAATAGAAATCGTAAAATAATGATTTGAGTTTTCAAAAATCAAATACGTATACTACATGAATTGATGTTTGCACTAAATTTAAAGTCTCTTAAACGTCATCAATTCTTATTTTAATGTGAACCTTTTTAAAAAAAAGGTATATGCTGCTTTGCTTATGCAACTTACTGCTAACATTTGCTAGGTTGCTATTTTAATTGGAGAAATTGCTAGTATTATAGAGGATACTACACGTTTATTTTTTATTTTTTGTTGTTGTTACAAAACTAGATTTGGAAATGGTCCTAAACCATCAGAGGAACAGATTGTCTCTGCTGTTGCATCACTCAAGGCTTATCAAGATAAGAACTTAAACTACACGAACTCTCTAATGGCGTTTTGGCCTCAACACTACAATAGCACGAGCAACACATGGGTTAGTTACCCGGATAACCTGCATAATTTCTTTGAACTGGCTGGAGATTTTAACTGGACGAGGGTTGAAGATTTCCTTAAAAAGCTTGGCTTCAGTGATATCGCTTTAATAATGGAACGTCTGCTGGCCGTTAGGTAAGAAACCATGTCAGTTAAAACGAATTCCAATCGCTCATAAATATGTGAAAATAAACTCATGACATATTTCATAACCATACACTAGAAGGCTTATATTGGCAATCGATTCTAGTGAGTCAAGTCAGACGTTTTGTTTTCCTATATGGCTATATAAAGCAAGACACTATGGACTATTAACCTATTCGGATTAAATTTTTTATTCGCCCGCTATATTTCTTAACAAATGGGAATTCAGTATTTTATTTTATCTTAATGTTTTTCAAAGACTTCGTGGAGAACTGTTGTTTCTTTGAGAATTGCGTACGAGCTTGCATAATTGTCTGCATAATTTTGCATCATGCATCCTGTTAGAACACCTCAGGGATTATTCAGGAACGTTTGTGAACCATGGTGATAATCATATTCAAGAACATGAACTTGTAATATATGCCGAATGAACTTTGGTAAAGTCTGCTAACTATCGCCAATGTTTGATGTTTGGTTACGGTTATCTCCTTAATTAGGATTGCTAGTCGACTTGTAATGCTGACTCATTATCGATTATAACGAAAACTGATCACGTTTAAGAACATTGTGTTAATTAGTCATAGACATGGACGGCATACTTATACATAATTTAGGCGAATAATGTTTATGTTTAAATCATTGCGCAGATTGACATTCTAAAGATCCATCTGATAGAATGACCTTAACACTACTGCTGCTACTACTGCTGCTACTTACTACTACTACTACTACTACTACTACTACTACTACTACTAATAATAATAATAATAATAATAACAATATTGAGGACTTTGTATAGCGTGTAATCGTTAGAAGCTATATGCGCTTAACAGCATTTATAATGATATTACTACAAAAAAAAAAAAAAAAAAAAAAAACCATGAAATTGGAAAACATAACAAATGCTGAAAATATTTTAAGGTAGGAAATATTATTAGGTCTTTAGTAGAAAAATGTGAGTTTTAAGAGCAGGTATGAAAGGAACACTGTTAAGTGAAGAATGAGCATTTGTTTGGACAGTCTTTAGACTTCAGTAGATTTGTTGCATAAAATTATGACTTATGTACAAATTCGACAACCAACAGGGTGCTTAACATATTGTGAGGGAAGACTACTAATAATGTCGTGCGAATATTCTTCTTATCTGTATGTTATATTTCGCATTATGCATTTTCTAGATGAATGACGCTATGGATCAGGTTTCCATCCTAGACAATCGCACCTTTTCAAATTATTTTACTTTTTATCATCTATTTACAATCCAGGACGATGTACCTAGGAGCTTTTCTACTCCCGCCTGACTTTGACGACACGTTTGTGAATCTAGGTCTAGGGTCCCTGCTGAGTTCTCTGGCTGACGAGCTGCCTCAGTCTTACGAGCAGTGGCGCTCTCAGAATACTAACGTCTCTTCCATCTTTACTGCCTTGAAAAGATTTGCCTACAGACCATTGTCAAACAACTACGCCGTAAATCTTATAGACGATAGAACGTATGTCTTTCTTCGATTCTTCCTGGAAAAGTTGCAAAGCGCCAACGAGGATATTGCTCTTATACCTACATGGGTATGTTATAATGGCGTGTCTGATTATGGTATTGGTAATTTGAAACATTAATTTATATTGACATTGTATGCACAATATAGTATATATTCACGTATATATCAACGTATTAATGTATTTGTCGTCTCCCCCTCTTTTGTTCATTACAAATACATAAGATCTACGAAGAAATGATATCGTTTCAGATATAATGGTGATGTCTGTAACAGATGTTGTTTTTTTTTTTAATGAGCAGGTTGTTTTAATACACTGCAAAAGGTGCATGCATATTTTTTATATAATGAATATACTCCCCTCTTTTGATATTTTATACACTGGATATCTAGAACACAACGATTGAAGAAGACTTTAAGATCTTTTGTAGAAGACCATATCTTGGAAAGAAGTAGCATTATAGCTCTTCTTTGACACACAGGTTCAAGATCTGAAAGAAGAGGAAGTATGGGCACAACGAGGCGTACACATTCCAGGAAATACGAATAATGTTGATGTTACAGTTGCTGCAAACGGTGTATTCGGTATAACATCTGCCATTTTGAATGGTCTGCTTGAACCAGAAATCCTAGATGACCCCGAAATGCAAGTAAGCGGCCTTCATCTCACCTCCTTTCTATGCGCGTGTGTGTGTATGTTCGCATGTTGAGCAAAGATAGTGTGAATTAGTATTTTTGACATAGTATTTATTTACTGATTTGCACAAGCAAAGAATAATATAAAAGTGTTTACATGTCAGCAAATTATTATAGCACATTTAGTAAATTAGGGCCCCAAACTCGGGGGTGACATGAATGATCTGAAATCAATCCTGAAATATAGAAAATAAAATTTACTCCATGCAGGTATCTCCTTTATTGTGTAGAAAGAGTTAATAATACCTGAAAATTAGATTAACGTCCAGAGAGAACGAAGGATCCTCATTTACATATCTGTAAATAGTGTGAATATAATAAATGATAAATATAGAAAAAGAGATGATTTAAAACAAGCACACTTTGCACAAATTAAAATGATTGATTCTTGACGTCATGAATAACGTTTCAGGAATAAAGAAATTTCAGCTGTTGATATCGGAAAAGTAATTGTCGGAAATAATTTCAGAAAAAAATAATTTTATGCAAAGAAAGCAGTGATGAATTTTCGTGCATCTTCTACAAGAAGATCATTATTGTGTCATTGATGGTGCAACATTAATGAGACTGCTCTTTTGTGACAAATTAATCGTGTATGATGCTGAATGTAATATTTACTTTTCATATTTTCAGCAAATTTATCTCAATACATCATCTCTAATTGGTTTTATGATCTCCACCAACTTTTCTGCGAGACGTGACCTGGCTCTTCTTTACTACCCTTCCGAATTCGAGTTCTACTGGTTTGTTGCCAGAACGTATGCAGAACTTCGACAATTTTCAAAGAAGGGTTCATTGCCACATCCAGTATAGTTCATCTTTTGTTCCTCCATTACATTTCGAAACATATATGCATGCACAAACTTGAATAAATTGGAAGTTACAAACACGTTTCTGTAACGAATAGAATAAAGACATAAAAACTGCACATGATTGAAAAATGTGGTATGAAACGTTAAATTATAACAAACAAAAACAACAATGTATAGTGCATTAGACAACGCCGTCATATGTCTGTTTCATTTTGTATTTTACAGTTTGCAAATCAATCTACAATAATGCAGATTGTTTTCATTTGTCTTGGACTCAATGTAATAATTTTCATTATATGAAATGTTTACAACAATAAAGTAATGCTTTTCGGCGGCCTCTTTGGGGCTAATCTCAAGCTGACCAATTAAACTGATATTGTTCAAACTTCTTAACAAGCGCTTCGTTCTCCTATAACTTCTGATACTTGCCGTTTACCTTTATATACATATAAATCTTTCTGTTCCTGATATTTGTATCATCATTATTAAAAGGTTATGAGGAGGGTAGAGGACTATCTCGGCGAATCATTGAAGACAAATATGACGGCCACCATTCTTAACTCTGTGATCTTCGATGGAAATACTATGATATACTTTGACGACTTCTTAGGCGATGGAGATTTGGACGTAAACAACAATACTGTGGTAAGTAAACGAAAACTATAATAATAATAATAATAATAATAATAATAATAATAATAATAATAATACAGATGATGAAATAAAAATAATAATGAAGAAGAGAATGGTCATATTTTTTTATTTTATTTTTATCGTAAAATGGTTATTAATATCGCTACTACTACATAATGAAAAATATACAATTTCAGCTATTGGATGAGTTAGTCATAGAATGATTTTTTAATTTTTGATGCTATGTTTGTTTTCAAATTCTAAATCCAGAAATATGCTGAGGATAGGCTGTACACTACAGCAATGGCCGTCAATGCATTGATCACGACATGGACTGTGTACGACGAGAAGACGAAATCTCTGATTTGGGACGAAGGTAAGTCATTTTTAAACACAAAATCGACCGAATATAAAAGGAAAAAATGATGAATTATATATAAACACATACGTACACGATGCTGAAAATATATGATACGAAAATTTTCATACCAGAGATAACTACATATTTGTTATAAGATTAACATTTACTAAAAACTCAAATTCATATTTGTTAAGTTATTTGGGAGAGATAAACCTATCAATTTTGAGAAGTTATTAAATGTACAATAGGATTTTAAAATATATGATGCTTTATAGCGTCCTTTTACTGTATAATGCTTTGGATATATGTAATATTTATGTTCTGCAGATACACCAACTGAAGTCCACCATACCATTGAAAAATCATCAAACTTCCTCGTGAATAATGTCCTTGACTCAAATCTCAAACCTTGGAACGCTTTCTTTTCCGGATCCATTAAAGGACCGACGGTAAGTATGCGCTTTGTTTGTTATATCTAAGCTAATCCGAGTTATACCAATAACACATCATTCTACTCCTTTTCTTCAATTGGAAATGTATATCTTCAAATTCTAATAAGCTTTACTTCCGTCTTATAATCAAAGCGAAGCTTATGCTGATTTTGATATTGCAGCTAATTGAATGACTTCAACACAATGACGTAATCGCTGATTTTATATACAACCTTTTCTTAAACGTGCCATCATCCTGAGACGTCATTTTTTCGTGAAAAATGTCATTATATCTAATACATTTTTGTAAATATAGTCAATATTTTATTTTTAGTTTCATCAACATATAGCATAAATATGTGAATTGTAATTCGAGTCGTTGTTGTACCTATGCAGCGTCATTTTATAGATAATTCAAATTGTTACTCGTGTTCTGGCAAAAACTGGTATATAGAAAGAAGTGTTTTATATAATGTAGTCAAAAGTGAAAGCAGGTGACGAATGTAAGAAAAGTAACTTTGACCTACCTTTTTCATTTATTTATTTATTTATTTGTAATACTTTCAATTTCAAGACATATGGCGGATATCCTCTGAATATGGTTGAGTTTTTTAATGGCACCGCTGTCCCCGGGGATGTCCATCAATTCCACTATTATGAAAACTCAGCTTTTGGCGTACAGGGAATCATTCCGGAAGAGGAATACCAGGAACTTCTTAAGGAGAAATGGTTCGGACGCATACCTATTACGGAGTTCCACGGTTTCAATGCTTATCCAGACTACTGGCCATTTTGGTGTTCCGAAGCGTATACTTACGTCACTTCCCTGTTGGCTTTGGCGAAATTCAAGAACGCTGGTGGATTTGGCTACTTAGACTAATATTAAATGTTAATCTTTATTCAAAGCCTGAAAGATAACGAAGCAAGAAATATTATGCTCACATTTACCTTGCATTACAGATGCTTCATTAAACGTACTTTTGTCAATTTTGAAATAAGTTAATAATTAAATGTGTTAATGACATAGCACTATCACTTATATTTTAGAGTTCCTGAAGGATGTAAATCGTTAATTTAAACTATAACTTGTATGCCTTCACCTAGAGCATTTTTATCTAATGCAAATTCCGCCCCTTAGTTTCAACATCTTTTCATCAACATACACCATTTACATTTCCAGTTGATTGGAAAGCTTCATATTTTACTGTTACCAACATCTTAGCATTTTCTATTTAACTATTTTGGTTTTTATATGGCTGGTCGATATTAAACCTTTCTTACTTTTAAACATGTATAAATACGACCTATTGTATTTCGCTAAATAGCCTAAAAGTGCTGGTGCGCCGTTAAAAATCAATAACTCAATTAATCAATCAATCGACACAGCACTTGAATAATAACATGTTCATTTCTGAACTATATATAGCGGCATAAAAATCGTCCAAGGTTACCATGCACTTTAAGGAGGTGGGAGAACATGCCCAGTGGGCCCGTAAAATTCCCATCAAACAGCTACATTTATTGGGAGTGTGCCCCGGAAATCAATATTGCCGGTGGAGGGGAAACACTTTCTTGCTAGTACATTGAATGTATAGAAGATTTTTCTGATCATTATATGTTCTGAAATAAAACATGTAAATGCGGCATATGATGATACAAATCAATGACTCATGGTTGTGTGGTAACTTAAACAATATATAAAGCAACAGAGTAAACACGAAGCATCAAATATGTGACAGATATACTTATTAATGATACATTATGGATCAAACATGTTGTACGTTTATTAAGCCGAAGATATATGTATGTGATAGAGTATACATTATACTTATATTGCAATGTTGGAGTGACTTCGACGCTGTGGTCATCGTTCAAGTTTGTTCAGATATTTCAACACGAATCATTAAAACCAGAAAACTTCCCTACTTAGAAATCATTCGATTTTGAGTTTGAACCTGAGAAATATATACCACCCTAAGAATCGATTGGCTTCGATTATAACTTGAAGTTTTCAGTATGTCATGAAGATTTAATTTTTTGTATTCTTAGACTACGTTTGAAAGACATTGTCTTCTTCCAATGTGAATAAATATGCAACTATAATATTCAAAACAAAATAAAATATAGTGCTACCTTCCGTTCTGTCCACCTTAATATTCCATACTTTAGAATACTTCCTTTTACCTGGAAGCCTTATCCTTACCTCTTTTCAAAGAGTACATAAATAGCTTTAAATTGTTTAAATGTCTTAAATATTAACTACCCATGTCTATAGCAAACACTGAGTATAATCATTTGTGTGGATACAGTGACATTTGTGTGGACACAGTAACATTTGTGTGGACACAGTGACATTTGTGTGAACACAGTAACATTTGTTCGAAACGTCTGCCTTCTTGAGTATATAGTTTGTAATGTTCCACTATGTGTATTTTTTAAATAGAACAACAACGTACTGATCATATTTTACGAATGTCATGATTTATGTCATACCGTTTATGATTTATATAATTTCTGGTGGCAGAATATCTCTCTTTCCAATCAACCGTTTGATTGCTTTTCTCATTCATGGTAGACTTTTTTTCGTGTATACCTTTTAGTAGTTACAAATGTTGTAATACGTCGATCATACCTCACATTGACAAAATCTACATCAACTGATGTGTCAAGCTGTCACAAACCAGTGTAATACAAAAGTAGTTGAAAACTGATGACTGTTGGCAAATTGCTAATGTTTGTTTGCAGGTCCGAATTTTTTTTCGAATTCTTAAAGCATTATTGGGACAATCACATTTGGCGCTAAAGGCATGTGGGATAGAATATAGCAGGAGAAGCAGTATAAAATGTCATCTAATTATCAAACCACGCGGTTTTTCACAGATGGTATTTCCACAGTATACTAATGCTGCAGTATTATGTTATGTGTTTTGCTTTCAGTTCCTGAACATAGTGATTTTTGAAGCAAAGCTGTCTGTCATGGTCCTCAGAGGAATACAGTGTTGATAAACGAAAATAATACCGCCTTTGTCTTTTTTTTACATCACCTTATAAACCAGATACAATACTACATTGCCAAAGCCTTCAGATACTGCCACATGTGTATGAATTTACGAAATAAAATAAAACATACTTTTCTCTGTCAAATATTCATTGATGCCAAATTAACATTTAAACAACATACCCTCTAGGACGCACATAGTTGTTACTACACCGTATAATTGAACACCATATTTGCAATGTTATGTAAATGGTTCTAAGATTTGCAAGGGATATCAAACTTTCACGCCTATGTAATCTACTATCTCAATACGTTTGGAATTCAATTTGTGGAATTCCGTGGGATTGGGAAATCTTTTTAACATCAGATTTATTGTTATTAACATGCGTGATCATTAAGTGAACCACTCAGAATGATTTCGTTCATTTTTCATGATAGCAACAACATTTTATTTGCAGCTTATGGCATCTCGTGCGCTATCTCTCTCTCTCTCTCTCTCTCTCTCTCTCTCTCTCTCTCTCTCATGCCAGTGAAGAATAATAGTTACAAATACAGATATCGCGCACAGTTGTATTCGTATTTGACGTTGTTATATACTGATGACTGCGTACAATCTTGAAATAAGCTAGTAAAGATAATTTTGATCGAAAACAATAATATATAATATATCTTGCAAATGGTTCTCTCTCTCTCTCTCTCTCTCTCTCTCTCTCTCTCTCTCTCTCTCTCACACACACACACACACACACACTCACAGGCACATAACAAGTTTTGGCTTTGAGCTAATAAATGAAGTTTGGCATGTAACGTAGCATAATATCAATCAGGATGATACGAAATAAGGAATACTGTAATGTTCGCACTCAGTAACATCACATAATGTGGTGTGTCCACGTAGACAGAACGATAGAACACGCGATAAGCTACAACCCTTTCACATTTTAGTTGTCCAGTAGGTGAGTCAGATGAGAATAATAAAGTGGTTATGTTCCAATTTAGCACCTTTCAATGCCTAATTTAACTTAAAGCATGAGTTTGTCCTTATGCCACGAGATGGGCATGTGTTGTTTCTTCGCGCTCCGTTGATATCAAGCATTAAAATATGTCCTTTTCTTTCAAGTCAGTTAAAAATTGCTCTTCGGTACCTGAAACATTCCAGCTGATTGACACAGGCAGGTTTAATGTTCGGTTCAAGATCTCTTCTGAAGGATGCTTCTGTTTCCGTGCTGTTATGAGAAACACAGCTCAAGTTTAAACATATAAATGGTGTTCGTCGAGAGAAACGAACATTTCCAGTTTCGAATTAGACGACGTTTTAATCTTGCCTGTCCATTATCAAGAATTCATGTACCAGTTTTACCTGTGATAAGCGCGTGTACCTGAACTCAACGTAATGATAATGACATGCCAAGTATAAATAGTCATGAACTTAAAGCGATTATGACAACGTCAAATACTTGACTGTACGGTAAGAATCATTGCTTGGGTCCAATATGGTTGATACACTTAGGTTCACTCTCTCTATTAAATTACTAGTGGTAACAGTTCTGGTATATAGAGCGGATGCAGATCCTCTTGATACTACTATCCAACGATTATTTGACAAGATTGATTCTTTACAAGTTAAAAGAGATGAGCCATTTATTCCTCCACTGTTCTGGGAGAAACACAAGGGAATGTATGAAAGTGACGTGAAATTCTACTTCCATGGCGGACCAGATATGACACTGTTTCGACACAGCTTCAAGGTTTATGACGACAACATGTTTGCAACGTCTTGGATTACGTCATGTCTTTTGGAAGCATACAGGTAAGTTAAGTCTTTAGTTTGCCGAATGTTTCTTTACATTAACTCTGTTTATGTCTTTCTCGTAATTCAAATTATCCAGTGGTTGCCAATTAGCCATTTTAATTGCGATATTTCGAAAGATTGCAAGATTCCCAAAGTACTGTGAAAAGGGTTGACTAGATTTCCAAGACGATATGTAAAAAAAATAATGTTATTGCACACAATTTAGTAGAGCATCTACGAAGACAGAAAACAATTGATTTTGGTGTTTGCTTGCCTTTAAAATGTATGCAATTAATGTTTCAAATCTAATACGAAAATGTATAAGATGCATTATATATTTCATGTTTTAAAACGACAGAGGGACATAAAGATCAATGCTTGAGACCAGTTTATCTTCATTCAAATCGTCCCGATTTCAGATAACGGTAAGTCTAGACTTTAGACAGTTGATATGTCTAAGTCACATGATCCTTTTACTCCATAACAGAGATACATTCCAAAGACTTAAATTTCAGTCCTGACAAACGTTGTTTTGGGAAGCGCGAATTTAGTTTTTTTTTTCAACACTCGGGCTAAATTTGACTTGAAATTAGAAGACATCTCTTATTTATATATGTTTAACACTCACCTTACTTTGCAAACATTTGAAATACCCAGGAGAAAAGATCTATTAAAAGGTAAGCTGTTAAAAGTATTTCATCCTTTTCATTTTACATTTTCACTAACAGTTATGATTTACACATAAATATAATCATTTTACAAACCTATCATAATATTTATCAAAGTATTTACTGAACATGATCAAAACGAAACTATGGAGATGCTTTATATGCTGTTATTTTGTCGGATACTTTTTATTTGTATCAGTAACAAAATTAGCTTAAAAGTAAAATAATTTAAAAAGGTGCGATTGTTCCAAAGCTTGGAAGAATCAAAATCCAAATACATATCTGAGGGTTTATCTGCATTGACCGTACCTTTCAATCGTGTTATTATTTCGTAAATACGTGGGTTTTTAAACAAAAAGCATAACCTACACTCGTTTTAAGTGACGACTGCGTTGATCTAAAGCTAAATACAAAGATCGAAAGGTGCGTACTACGAGAGAGAGAGAGAGGGAGAGAGAGAGAGAGAGAGAGAGAGAGAGAGAGAGAGAGAGAGAATTTCAAATGCCACCACATGCTGGAATATGTGCGCCATGACAATAATAAACACATGCATTATATCGACTGTTCCAGCAACGACGAGGCCTCTCAACGAAGTTTACGTATTGTAGCTAACTTTGAAAGTAGACTATAATAATAATAATAATAATAATAATAATAATAATAATAATAATAATAATAATCTCAATAATAATAATAATAATAATAATGATAATAATAATAATCATAATAACTATATCAATAATAATTATAATAATAAAAATACTTCTACTACTACTACTACTATACTACTACTACTACTACTAATAATAATAATAATAATAATGCTCTCAATAATAATAATATTAATAATGATAATAATAATAATAATAATGATAATAATAATAACAATATGAATAATAATAAGAAAAATACTACTACTACTACTACTACTACTACTACTACTACTAATAATAATAATAATAATGACTTTACATAGCGCCTAATCATTAGAAGCTCTAAGATCTTTACATCTACAATGATATGAATACAATAAACAGACCTTTCGCTGCTATTGTAAAGCACTATTCTCCCTATATGAGTCGCAAAAGCGACACACACAATAGAAATCGTAAGATGTTGATTTGAGTTTTTAAAAATATGGAGATGCTTTATATGCTGTTATTTTGTTGGATACTTTTTATTTGTATCAGTATCAAAATTAGCTTAATTTAGTGAAGATTTTGGAAGAATCAAAATCCAAATACATATCTAAGGGTTTATCTGTATTGACCGTACCTTTCAATCGTGTTATTATTTCGTAAATCCGTGGGTTTTTAAACAAAAAGCATAACCTACACTCGTTTTAAGTGACGACTGCGTTGATCTAAAGCTAAATACAAAGATCGAAAGGTGCATACTACGAGAGAGAGAGAGAGAGAGAGAGAGAGAGAGAGAGAGAGAGAGAGAGAATTTCAAATGCCACCACATGCTGGAATATGTGCGCCATGACAATAATAAACACATACATTATATCGACTGTTCCAGCAACGACGAGGCCTCTCAACGAAGTTTACGTATTGTAGCTAACTTTGAAAGTAGACTATAATAATAATAATAATAATAATAATAATAATAATAATAATAATAATAATACTCTCAATAATAATAATAATAATAATAATAATAATAATAATAATAATAATCATAATAACTATATCAATAATAATTATAATAATAAAAATACTTCTACTACTACTACTACTATACTACTACTAATAATAATAATAATAATAATGCTCTCAATAATAATAATATTAATAATGATAATAATAATAATAATGATAATAATAAAATCAATATGAATAATAATAAGAAAAATACTACTACTACTACTACTACTACTACTACTAATAATAATAATAATAATAATAATAATAATAATAATGACTTTACATAGCGACTAATCATTAGAAGCTCTAAGAGCTTTACATCTACAATGATATGAACACAAAAAACATATCTTTTGCTGCTATTTTAAAGCACTATTCTCCCTATATGAGTCGCAAAAGCGACACATACAATAGAAATCGTAAGATGTTGATTTGAGTTTTTAAAAATTCAAATACATATACGACATGAATTGATGTTTGCACTAAATTTAAAGAGTTTCTTTAACGTCATCGATTCTTATTTTACTATGAACCTTATTTAAAAAAGGTATAAACTGCTATGTTTATGCAACTTCTTGCTAACATTTGCTAGGTTGCTATTTTAATTTGAGAAAATGCTTGCATTATATCGGAGACTATACTTTTATTTCTTTTTTTTTTGTTTGTTTGTAACAAAACTAGATTTGGAAATGGTCCTAAACCATCAGAGGAACAGATTGTCTCTGCTGTTGCATCACTCAAGGCTTATCAAGATAAGAACTTAAACTACACGAACTCTCTAATGGCGTTTTGGCCTCAACACTACAACAGCACGAGCAACACATGGGTTAGTTACCCGGATAACCTGCATCATTTCTTTGCAATGGTTGGAGATTTTAACTGGACGAGGGTTGAAGATTACCTTAAAAAGCTTGGCTTCAGTGATATCGCTTTAATAATGGAACATCTGCTGGCCATTAAGTAAGAAACCATGTCAGTTAAAACGTTCATTTCTAATATATATATATATATATATATATATATATATATATATATATATATATATATATATATATATATATATATATATATATATATATATATATATATATATATATTCCAATCGCTCATAAATATGTGAAAATAAACTCATGACATATTTCATAACTATACACTAGAAGGCTTATATTGGCAATCCATTCTAGCGAGTTAAGTCAGACGTTTTGTTTTCCTATATGGCTAAATAAGCATGACACGTATGGACTAATAACCTATTCGGAGTAAATTTGTTATTCGCCCGCTATATTTCTTAACAAATGGGAATTCAGTATTTTATTTTATCTTAATGTTTTTCAAAGACTTCGTGGAGAACTGTTGTTTCTTTGAGAATTGCGTACGAGCTTGCATAATTGTCTGCATAATTTTGCATCATGCATCCTGTTAGAACACCTCAGGGATTATTCAGGAACGTTTGTGAACCATGGTGATAATCATATTCAAGAACATGAACTTGTAATATATACCGAAGGAACTTTGGTAACGTCTGGTAACTATCGTCAATGTTTGATGTTTGGTTACGGTTATCTCCTTATCGTCTTAATTAGGATTGATAGTCGACTTGTAATGCTGACTCATTATCGACTATAACGAAAACTGATCACTTTTAAGAACATTATCTTAATTAGCCATTTTACTGCATACTTATACATAATTTAGGCGAATAATATTTATGTTTAAATCATTGCGCAGATTGACATTATAATATCAATCTGATAGAATGACTTTAACACTACTACTACTACTACTAATACTACTACTACTACTACTAATAATAATAATAATAACAATATTGAGGACTTTGTATAGCGTGTAATCGTTAGAAGCTATATGCGCTTAACAGCATTTATAATGATATTACTACAAAAAAAATACAAGAAAAACCCCAAAAAACATGAAATTGGAAAACAGAACAAATGCTGAAAATATTTAAGGTATAAAATATTTTTAGGTCTGTATGTTCGTTCTTTTAGTAGAAAAAGGTGAGTTTTAAGAGCAGGTATGAAAGGAACACTGTTAAGTGAAGAATGAGCATTTGTTTGGACATAGTCTTTAGACTTCAGTAGATTTGTTGCATAAGATTATGACTTATGTACAAATTCGACAACCAAAAGGGTGCTTAACATATTGTGAGGGAAGACTACTAATAATGTCGTGCGAATATTCTTCTTATCTGTATGTTATATTTCGCATTACGCATTTTCTAGATGAATTACGCTATGGATCAGGTTTCCATCCTAGACAATCGCACCTTTTCAAATTATTTTACTTTCGTTCATCTATTTATAATCCAGGACCATGTACCTAAATGGTTTTTTGCTCCCGCCTGACTTTGACGACACGTTTGTGAATCTAGGTCTAGGGTCCCTGCTGAGTTCTCTGGCTGACGAGCTGCCTCAGTCTTACGAGCAGTGGCGCTCTCAGAATACTAACGTCTCTTCCATCTTTACTGCCTTGAAAAGATTTGCCTACAGACCATTGTCAAACAACTACGCCGTAAATCTTATAGATGAAAGAACGTATGTCTTTATCCGATTCTTCCTGGAAAAGTTGCAAAACGACAACGAGGATATTGCTCTTATACCTACATGGGTATGTTATAATGGCGTATCTGATTATGGTATCAGTAATTCGAAACGTTAACGAGCTAGTTATTATATTGACATTGTATGCACAATATAGTATCTATTAACGTATATATCAATGTATTAATGTATTTGTCGTCTTTCCCTCTTTTGTTCATTACAAATACATAAGATCTACGAAGAAATGATATCGTTACAAATATAATGCTGATGCAAGTAAGAATTATTGTGAATTTTATTTTAAATGAACAGGTTGTTTTTAATACACTGCAAAAGGTGTGAGCATATTTTTGTACATAAGGAATATACTCCCCTCACTTGTAATTTTATACACTGGATATCTAGAACACAACGATTGAAGAAGACTTTAAGATCTTTTGTAGACGACCATATCTTGGAAAGAAGTAGCATTATAGATCTTCTTTGACACACAGGTTCAAGATCTGAAAGAAGAGGAAGTATGGGCACAAAGAGGCGTACAAATTCCAGATAATACGAATAATGTTGATGTTACAGTTGCCGCAAACGGTGTATTCGGTATAACATCTGCCATTTTGAATGGTCTGCTTGAACCAGAAATCCTAGATGACCCCGAAATACAGGTAAGCGGCCTCTATCTCACCTCCTTTCTATGCGCGTGTGTTTGTATGTTCGCATGTTGAGCAACGAAAGTGTGAATTAGTATTTTTGACATAATATTTATTTACTGATTTGCACAAGCAAAGAATAATATAAAAGAGTTTACATGTCAGCAAATTATTATAGTACATTTAGTAAATTTGGGCCCCAAACTCGGGGGTGATATGAATGATCTGAAATCAATCCTGAAATATAGAAAATAAAATTTACTCCATGCAGGTATCTCCTTTATTGTGTAGAAAGAGTTAATAATACCTGAAAATTAGATTAACGTCCAGAGAGAACGAAGGATCCTCATTTACATATCTGTAAAAAGTGTGAATATAATAAATGATAAATATAGAAAAAGAGATGATTTAAAACAAGCACACTTTGGAAAAATTAAAATGATTGATTCTTGACGTCATGAATAACGTTTCAGGAATAAAGTAATTTCAGCTGTGGATATCGGACAAGTAATTGTCGCAAATAATTTCAGAAAAAAACAATTTAATGCAAGGAAAGCAGTGATGAATTTTCGTGCATCTTCTACAAGATGATCATTATTGTGTCATTGATGGTGCAACATTAATGAGATTGGTCTTTAGTGACAAATTAATCGTGTATGATGCTGAATGTAATATTTACTTTTCATATTTTCAGCAAATTTATCTCAATACATCATCTCTAATTGGTTTTATGATCTCCACCAACTTTTCTGCGAGACGTGACCTGGCTCTTCTTTACTACCCTTCCGAATTCGAGTTCTACTGGTTTGTTGCCAGAACGTATGCAGAACTTCGACAATTTTCAAAGAAGGGTTCATTGCCACATCCAGTATAGTTCAACTTTTGTTCCTCCATTACATTTCGAAACATATATGCATGCACAAATTGAATAAATTGGAAGCTACAAAAACGTTTCTGTAACGAATAGAATAAAGACATAAAAATTGCACATGATTGAAAAATGTGGTATGAAATGTTAAATTAGAAGAAACAACTATGTATAGAGTATGAAACAACTCCGTCATATGTCTGTATCATTTTGTATTTTACAGTTTGCAAATCAATCTACAATAATGCAGTTTGTTTTAATTTGTCTTTGACTCAATGAAATAATTTTCTTTTATATGAATTGTTTACAGCTATGAAGTAATTCTTTTCAGAGACCTCATTGGGGGCTAATCTCAAGCTGACCAATTAAAATGATATTGTTCAAACTTCTTAACAAGCGCTTCGTTCTCCTATAACTTCTGATACTTGCCGTTTACCTTTATATACATATAAATCTTTCTTTTCCTGATATTTGCATCATCATTATTAAAAGGTTATGAGAAGGGTAGAGGACTATCTCGGCGAATCATTGAAGAGAAATATGACGGCCACCATTCTTAACTCTGTGATATTCGATGGAAATACCATGATATACTTTGACGACTTCTTAGGCGATGGAGATCTGGACGTAAACAACAATACTGTGGTGAGTAAACGAAAACTATAATAATAATAATAATAATAATAATAATAATAATAATAATAATACAGATTATGAAATAAAAATAATAATGAAGAAGATAATGGTCATATTTTTTATTTTTATCGTAAAATGGTTATTAATATCGCTACTACTACATAATGAAAAATATACAATTTCAGCTATTGGATGAGTTAGTCATAGAATGATTTTTTAATTTTTGATGCTATGTTTGTTTTCAAATTCTAAATCCAGAAATATGCAGAGGATAGGCTGTACACTACAGCAATGGCCGTCAATGCATTGATCACGACATGGACTGTGTACGATGAGAAGACGAAATCTCTTATTTGGGACGAAGGTAATTCATTTTTAAACACAAAAACGACCGAATATAAAAGGAAAAAATGATGAATTATATATAAACACATACGTACACGATGCTGAAAATATATGATACGAAAATAGCTAAGGACACGACTTTAGAAGTATTGTCAGACCAGAGATAACTACATATTTGTTATAAGATTAACATTTACTAAAAACTCAAATTCATAATTGTTAAGCTATTTGGGAGAGATAAACCTATCAATTTTGAGAAGTTATTAAATGTACAATAGGATTTTAAAATATATGATGCTTTATATCGTCCTTTTGGATATATGTAATATTTATGTTCTGCAGATACGCCAACTGAAGTCCACCATACCATTGAAAAATCATCAAACTTCCTCGTGAATAATGTCCTTGACTCAAATCTCAAACCTTGGAACGCTTTCTTTTCTGGATCCATTAAAGGACCGACGGTAAGCATGCGCATTGTTTGTTATATTTAAGCTAATCAGAGTAATACCAATAACACATCATTCTACTCCTTTTCTTCAATTGGAAATGTATATCTTCAAATTCTAATAAGCTTTACTTCCCTCTTATAATCAAAGCGAGGCTTATGCTGATTTTGATATTGCAGCTAATTGAATGACTTCAACACAATGACGTAATCGCTGATTTTATGCACAACCTTCCATATATCCTACGACGAAATAAATATTGTTTTCTTCAACGTTCCATCATCCTGAGACGTCATTATTTCGTGAAAAATGTCATTATATCTAATACATTTTTGTAAATATACTCAATATTTTATTTTTAGTTTCATCAACATATAGCATAAATATGTGAATTGTAATTCGAGTCTTTGTTGTACTTATGCAGCGTCATTTTATAGATAATTCAAATTGTTACTCGTGTTCTGGCAAAAACAGGAATATAGAAAGAAGTATTTTATATAATGTAGTCAAAAATGAAAAGAAGTGACGAATGTAAGAAGAATAACTTTGACTTGCCTTTTTCATTTATTTATTTATTTGTTTATTTATTTATTTATTTATTTCTTCTACCTTCAATTTCAAGACAATTGGCGGAGATCCTCTGAATATGGTTGAGTTTTTTAATGGCACCGCTATCCCGGTGGATGTCCATCAGTTCCACTATTATGAAAACGCAGCTATTGGCGTACAGGGAATCATTCCAGAAGAAGAATACCAGGAACTTCTTAAGGAGAAATGGTTCGGACGCATACCTATTACGGAGTTCCACGGTTTCAATGCTTATCCAGACTACTGGCCATTTTGGTGTTCCGAAGCGTATACTTACGTCACTTCCCTGCTGGCTTTGGCGAAATTCAAGAACGCTGGTGGATTTGGCTACTTAGACTAATATTAAATGTTAATCTTTATTCAAAGCATGAAAGATAACGAAGCAAGAAATAGTATGCTCACATTTACCTGGTATTACAGATGCTTCATTAAACGTACTTTTGTCAATTTGAAATAAGTTAATAATTAAATGTGTTAATGACATGGCACTATCACTTATATTTTAGAGTTCCTGAAGGATGTAAACCTTTATTTTAAACTATAACTTGTATACGCCGTTAAAAATCAATTAATCAATCAATCAATAAGTCGACACAGCACTTGAATAATAACATGCTCATTTCTCAACTATATATAGCGTCATAAAAACCGTCCAAGGTTATGATACACTTTAGGGAGGTGGGAGGACATGCCCAGTGGGCCCGTAAAATTCCCATCAAACAGCTACATTTATTGGGAGTGTGCCCCGGAAATCAATATTGCCGGTGGAGGGGTAAAACTTTCTTGCTAGTCCATTGAATTTATAGAAGATTTTTTCTGATCATTATATGTTCTGAAATAAAACATGTAAATGCGGCATATGATGATACAAATCAATGACTCATGGTTGTATGGTAACTTAAACAATATATAAAGCAATTGAGTAAACAGTAAACATCAAAGATGTGACTGATATACTTATTAATGATACATTATGGATCAAACCTATTGTACGTTTATTAAGCCGAAGATACATGTATTTGATAGAGTATACATTATACTTATATTGCAATGTTGGAGTGACTTCGACGCTGTGGTCATCGTTCAAGTTTGTTCAGATATTTCAACACGAATCATTAAAACCAGAAAACTTCCCTACTTAGAAATCATTCGATTTTGAGTTTGAACCTGAGAAATATATACCACCCTAAGAATCGATTGGCTTCGATTATAACTTGAAGTTTTCAGTATGTCATGAAAATTTAATTTGTATACTCTTAGTCTTCTTCCAATGTGAATAAAAATGCAACTATAATATTCAAAACAAAATAAAATATAGTGCTACCTTTCGTTCTGTCCACCTTAATCTTCTATAATTTAGAGTACTTCCTTCTACCGTGAAGTCTTATCCTTACCTATTTTCAAAGAGTACGTAAACAACTTTGAATTGTTTAAATGTCTTAATTATTAACTACCCGTGTCTATATAAAACACTTAGTATAATCATCTATGTTTATTCAAACAAAAGTACACCCGATATAAATGGTTCGGGCAGACACATGATATCCCACAATGAATTGCACTGTTGTGCAATGAAGTATAATGACTACATTTGTTAAACACTAACAAACCATTCCGGTGGTTTAAATGGTTAGAGAGTCCGCCTCGAATGCGGGAGGTCGTAGGTTCAAACCTTGGCCCAGTCATACCAAAGACTTCTAAAAATAGTACTAGCAGTGTGCCTCTTTTTGCACAGCGTTAAGAGGTTAGTGCTAGGACTGGTAGGCCTGTATCAGGATAGTGTGACTGGCAGCGACATCATGCTACATGTCTGGGGCATGATGCTCCAGTGCTACACATCATTATAAACTTCCACCCTAGACACATCAACGTGATATGACTGAAATCTTGTTAAAGTTTAGTTAAAATTCAAAATCACACACATACACACTAACGTACAAAACATTTCTTCATTGTCTGGCTGAGGAACAAATGCTGATCATTATAATAACATCATATGGAATACTTAAATAAATCTACGCTTTAACGATTTTGTGAAGATCAAAAGAAATAAACTGAGGCCAAATGATCAAAATTAGTAGGCGGAAATTCAATAAACTTTATAATTTGTGGCATATATAAAGCGAGCGATTGTCTTAACATTTGGCACTCTCTTTGCTATATCATTCTTTTAGTCTATATAATTCTCTACAATTCTTTATTATTAATCTTATATACATTATATAACCTGTATGATAGTATTATTCTTATTAAATATTAATTTTTCCTACTATTATGAAGCATTCTCCTATATAATCCAGATATAGCACTTTCCGTTCCATTAGGTCTCTCTCTCTCTCTCTCTCTCTCTCTCTCTCTCTCTCTCTCTCTCTCTGTGGGGATGGTTGTGGTGCATTTACTTGGATTTTAACATCTTCTAAAACTTGATCAGCCCACATATTGCTGTTGTGGTTTAAGTCGTGACATTTATAGACCAGATGCTGTAAAAGACTTAAATAATATTAACCCAATATATAACCAATAAAACACCAAAATTATCATACATTTTCAACCAAGAAATATATATATTTCTTCTATCGTTCAAAATCAATTATAATTCAGTACACACTAACATAAAAATAGCAACTAAATCGCTGACTGAAGGAATCACATATACACTGCTCGATTGCAGTGGTACCTTGCTAAATGAACACGAGAGAAAACGCATTAAAGAAGTGAGGAAACGCAAAATACTCTGTCGGGGCCAAAAAATAAAGAACGCAGTTCATACGCGTTCCCACAGTACTAAACCGCTGCTCACCTGGCTACAATTTGAAACTGAACAATTGGCTTCCTCAAGAAAATTCAAACAAATAAGTATTGACTAGGTAGATGACTTAGTAAATAAATAACATCCATCAGGTAAGCAATTCACCCCATCCCACCCCTTGTGATGATGTACATACGACGGCAACATTAAATATTCTAAAATTGGTTTCATTACTTCAATTTTTGGAACATAATAGTGGTATGGTCAGGTACCAGAGATGGAACCGACGTATCATTATCATGTCGAGTATAAGTCTAAGGTAAATTAGTATCAAGGTTCAAAGAGACAAATAACATTAGGCTGCAAATAGCACTAATAAATAACAACATTAGGCTGCAAATAGCACTATCATCAAAACATAGAGCAATTACCTTGTATACATGTCGAGACGCAAT
Source organism: Unio pictorum (assembly GCA_030141615.1). Lineage (NCBI taxonomy): Eukaryota > Metazoa > Mollusca > Bivalvia > Unionida > Unionidae > Unio > Unio pictorum. The sequence continues at coordinate 25,862,290 of JARLTB010000220.1, read as the reverse complement.
CAGTTGCAAAATGCTGAGTATGAAAGGATGACGCAATCATTACAGTCAAACACTTCATGTATTAGCGCATATCCAAGGCAAAAACAAAAAGAACAACAACCAAAATAGACTCAAACAAACGAAGATAGCTGTTCGTAGTTGCCTACGGTATCTATATAAATTTGTATTGTTACAGGATATTCTATGTTTCATAAAGTTTTAATGCACGTATCTATATGAGTAAAGATCTTTTTTCTTTGTTTGATTAGGATTTTTAACGTAGCTTTAAAAAAATATCAATCATATCGCTACGATGTCTGCAGTGAGGCAGTTTATAGTGATGTCTAGCACCAGGGCATCGTGCTGCAGACATGTAGCATAATGTCCTACCCAGTCGCATTACCTTGATACCAGGCAGACCAGTCCTAACACTAACTTCTTAATGCTGATCGTATTAATAGAAGCATTACAAACTCTCTAACTTTATTATTCGAAGGAAAGACATATAAGATATCCACACATTGATTTTTGCAAATTATGTATTGAACAGTCGAGAATATAACTCAGTGGAGTGAATTAAGTTTTGTAGTCAACCAATATAGTAACATTAATAATGAACCAAACATTCTAAATGAATAAAACACCAAAGAGGGCGCGATATGGCCTACAAGGGAACATTCTAACATTAACGCAGAACCCGCGAGCAAATGTGTACCAAATGTCTTCTCAATCATTTTCTAGCATAAGGACCTAATAAATGTACAGGTAAGAATGAATTCGACCTCAATGTACTGTTGAGCTAGTGCGTCTTATGCCGATTCGATGGACGGTGTCTCCTTTGTTCATATAAAACAGTGAAGTTGAAAGATAAATAAACACGAATCTGCTAAGAAATCATAGAATAATGATTCTTTGCAATTAAAGATGTCGTATATTGGAAACAAGCAACTGTGAGTAATACGTGGAATATTAGTTTTGTAACGTTATGGATCTTACCGCTGACAAAAACGTTGAAATATAAAAGTAATAATGACGTTAAAGTTTCCAAAATCTCTATGATACTGTTAACATATTTTAAAGAAATTTTTTTGATAAAGCGACTAATCACAAATTTCATCTTTCTATATCTGAAAAGTAGTGCCATTTGAAATATGATTTAAAATAATGCTTAAAACGAAGAAATGCCAGTACGTCATAGGAAGTGCTATGTTGGTCCAAATCACACTCGTCCGACCCATTGATAAAACTAAGGGTTTGTTTGTTTTTTATGGCTTAACGCCATTTTTCAGCACAATATAGGCTATACATGGCGGCCAGTATTAATGGTGGAGGAAGAACCCGGAAAACCCCCGGAGCAGCAGAGAGAGTGGACGGACCGAAACTATTTCAGACAAACCGAAACTATTTCAAACAAAATCCTAAAGGATTTCAAACCGAAACAAAACAAAAAGAGAAATGGTTTCGGTTTGTCATGCTACAGACCCGATGCTGATGTCGCTGCGGAGACGAATTGAAAATCCTTTAGGATTTCAACCGAACATTTGATCAAGTCCGATACGATATCTTGATCTAGGGTCATGCAAATTTATTGTTACAAATCCATTTGGTTTTGACTGAGCGTGACTAATGAAATTGCTAAAGAGATTATAATCCATATCACCGCCGCACCAGGTCTGGTGAATATTTCGTAGTGTATGTATGTCTACTCCATTAAATACTTTTAGTATTTGAATATATCGTTGAGTGACATATATCACATCGGTATTTTTATGCCTACCTCTGGAAAATATCCTGGCAGGGTTTTCTTGTCTATCTAACATCACATCATCATATACGACTAAATTGTTAATACTTCTATCAAGATAATCAACACTCGGTGCTTCTTCGATATCGGTTATAAACTCAATAATATCCTCATCGATTTCCGATTTTGCTTTCTCGTTAAAATCCTTTAACACCTCGTAACATTGCTGATCGTCTACACTTGGGGCTATTAAATACAACTTATCCCATTTCATCCATCTGGTTATCAACTTACGTAACAACTGTGTCTTGCCGCTTCCAGATGGTCCGATTATAATCATGCGAATAGAATTCGGTAGCGCTTCATGATGCTTAACTAGTTCTCGTGTTTTTTGTCGCCGAAAAATCAATTACATTCATGTTATTATAAGTAAATTATGGATCTATATTGTGTGAAATGTAAGAAGCGTCCTAGCACAAATGACTTGACAACAATTACAACTAAAAATAACAGATCAGCACTTGCTGGTAAGTGTGTACAATGTGGTACCAAAACATTTAGATCTGTTTCTAAGGATTTAAAAAAAAAACAACAGGATATGATATTGCAGCCAAGTCAGTAAAACTCCCAGGAACACCATGGACAAAATTTCCGGGAGAAAAACACCTTCCAGGGTATGGTTATTGTGAACCGGGGACCAGACTTGACATCAGACTCGATGATCAAAACCAACCCCGACCCGGTGAAAACCCAATAAACGCTATTGATAAGGCATGTCATGCTCATGATGTTGCTTATAAAAGCAGCAATCTGCAACACACACATATCGCAGATGTGAACTTAATTCCATCACTGATAAATCCTTCAAAGAAAAGTTGGCTTCATGGTTGATAAAATCGGCGATGAAAAGTAAATTGATGTTGGGTGCTGGTAATTAATAACATCATGGAATCTATTTATTATTCCCCAAGAGGATACTGGAGGGGTAAATCAGCAATCAGTAAACTCGCTAGCGCTGCAAGGGTGAAAAATACCACTGCAGCGGATTGGTTATCCAAACAGGCGATATGGCAAATTTATCTACCACCACCTAAACAAATTAACTTCTCGCATTTTTTATGTCAGCGTTGTTAATGATGTTCATCAGGCCGATATATTATTTCTGCCGCATGATGGTGTTTAAAAGTATGCGCTAACCGTAGTTGATGTTGCGAGTAGATACAAACAAGCAGGACCATTAAAGACAAAATCATCAACTGAGGTGGCTTCTGCGTTCAAAAGGATTTATCGTAGGGGTCCTCTGCATTAGCCAAATCTATTACAAGTTGATCCTGGCAAGGAATTTCAGGGTGCATTGTTATCAACAATGAAGCATCATAATGTCACCATCAGACATGGACATACTGCACTACATCGCGATCAGGCAATTGTTGAACGATTTAATCGCACACTTGCTGTGCAGTTATTTGGATATCAATACCCGAAGGAATTTATTCAGGATAAACGATCTCGTGAATGGGTCAAGAGATTACCAGGCGTGATTACCGCGCTAAATAATGAGATTACTCAAACAATCAACATAAAACCTAACAACGCGACTAAAAAAAAGTATATACCTGTAAAACCGCAAAATGATATTTCAAAACAACCAATACTCGGCAATGTCACTGTTAGATATTTGTATGAACCAGGAGAGCTCGAGGGTGGTAAAAAGAGCTACTGATCCTATTTGGAGTGTCACTACACATATAATATCTGGCATAGTAAGATCTACGGGTAGACCCGCAAGTCTAAAATTGGATTCAACTGCTCCTCAGCGAGGATTTACTCGTGAACGATTACAAGTGATACCGGAGGATACTCAATTACCGCCGCGTGGTCTTAACTAGCACCTCTGCGTCTGTTGCACTCAAGACAAGTCAACATCACATTATCTCTGGTATGACCAACACTGCTATCATTTCTGTCTGCGATAAATTGGCGAGGATCTTTATCCAACCAACACCAACTCATTATACAATTGCAACTCGCACAGTGATTATTCTGTTGTTGTTTCAGTGTGATTATAAATTCGGCATCAATGTCAAATTTTCTGTTATTTTTTTTGTCCTGTTTTTTATAACCAGAAAGTTTTTTTCTGATTATGTCATGGCTGACAATACCACTGATTGTTGTGTCATTATAATCTAAAACAACTCTTCGAAGTTGATTTATTCTTCGTACTCTGGACACTGCTAAGTAAACTAAATTCGACCACTCGTTGCGATTATCTATGATCCAAACAATTGTATCGGATATAGTCAACCCCTGCGAAGAATGTATGGTCGCTGCGTATCCTAGCTTCCATGGGGATTTTTCCGCGCGCAATGCATATTCGACAACACCGATATCAACCAACACAATATCATTTCTCGAGAGAATTTGTTTTCTTGACTCTGCCAAGCCAGGAAAATATCAACTTCGATATTCTGTTTTCGTTTACCCTTGGGTCTATAACAAAGCGGCTCTGGAAGTGTTGCAAATTTTTCTTTATGCGCGCTAAATAACTTCATCTGAAGTGTGTCTCTCACTATCTTTCTACTTGCCACTATCAAATCGTTTGGTCTCCATGCTTCCCAGAAATCATTTAATGGGGTTTCTGAAATTATTTTACGCGCTATTTCACACTGGAATCTATCCGGTTGTAATCTGATTAGTTTCTTGAATTCATTATCAAGTGATCTATGATCAGTACTAATTTCTTCATAATAGTCTACAAAATTCTTCAGCCAATTATGTGGAGACAAACCGACAAATGGTGGTGGTTGACCATGATCGCCACACACAGGAACTGAAACCCTTGGCTTTATCCCCTTCGCTAATTCGTAGAGAGTAAATCCTGCCAGATAGTTTGGCCATTTTCCTTTTGAAGATTTGAAATGGACGTTCAAAGACACAGTTTACTTAGGGTTGCATGACACCCGTAGGGAGGTACACGCACGGCCTCACGCAGAGTTTAATATTGAGAAAAGATTCCACGATAATGAGTGCGGTCCATCAGGCTTGACCTGCATATCATTACTTTCCATGGTAGGTGTAGTGGTAGTAGTCATAGCAAAGTTCCCATGTTGCCCTGCTGAATAGCTGAGGTCACATCATACGAAATCATACTTCATCCTTGCAATCGCAAGGTACAGCATCGCATTCCACTTGAGAATCCCCGAACTCGACTGATGGTTGTTAAAAGTATTCATCGTTCTTCCTTGGTCTTTGTAGTTACAATGCACCATCAGTCTTTGGCGATGTTTCTCTTTTTATACTAGTTGTAAAGAAGTCTCGAGCTTGTACATCGTTCCTTTTTATGCATAGGTTTAGAAGTCTGCATTATGTTCTTCCTGAACAAAGGTACTACCGTCTATTAGTTACCGTCATACCTGTACCGTAGTGTGATGGGCGCAAAAGACATCGGACGATAAGGACAGTTAGGAGACAATCGAATACGTTCCAGAGTAGCTGAATCGTTAATGACGTATAAATTCATTAACAACTTCAGACCACAACTGAAACACTGTACTTCGTATCCAAATACAGTCACTGGTCCCAAGAAGACAAATCTTGTTCTACTTAAAACATCCGCAGAAGACAGGAACGTAGTATGGTTTGAAATTGGAGTTCTCAGCTTGTCTCTCACTTGATTCTTGTTGTGTCGCAATCATCCTTCTTGTTAGTATCATTGTATTCTACCGATATGTCCGTAAAGTATAGTGAAGTGGTTGTGAAGCTGCACCGTGTACGTGTAAGCCGTAGTTCCAGAGTTCCTGTAGAAACGCTTTTCCTTCTCTCGAATGTGGTAGTACTTTTGAGGGCGTACTGGTGAACATTTCTTAGGCGTAGACTCTCTGGATCTCGATTTTTGCTCACACATGTCATCTTCATAATCACCGGCATGAATTGAAGCCAAAACTTCAGTTACCGTGCGAGGCGATAAATCACTTGTCTGTCTCTTACCTTCTTCTCCTTTCTTCACTAAATGATCTCTTCTGTAAGTATAATTGTGTTGACATTGATAGCCACTGCTATACAATCGCTTCCCGTTTATACGGCCGGTGAACCCCAATTCATCATCGTCTCGTTTTCTTCATGATTGAAAACTGTCGCATAGAGTCACAGCGCACAGACAAAACTGATTAGTAGTAATTGTTGTTGTAGTAATTGTTATTATTGTTGTATATTTGTCGTTATTTCATAGACCCCTCGTATCCCTAAATTGTTGTTGATAATGGTTGTTCTCCCGAGTATGAGCGCCAGACAACCACCGAAGCCTCCCTGACTCATGTAAATACTGTACTGCTCCGTAAAATGTCATGGATGGTGGCCTAAAATGCTTCTCACTATACAAATATAGGATTCTGATTTAAAATTTCCTTGTGTTAACGTTAAATAATGTCAGAACAAAATGCATGGTCGTGTTTAACAATATTGACATAGTTTATACTGAGCTTTCGTACCGAACGTATTAACATATTAATGCATACTATATAGCAGCAGAGGGGGCAAACCCTACAACCTTTTCAGACAAAATTTTGGTTGAATCTTTAAAACAAAAAATAGAGCCTTCCAACGAAATCTCATGTTTTAACAAAAAAAAAAATAAGTCTCCATTTGGCAAACGGAGACTGCGATTTTTCAATCAATTTTGGTCGCAACTTGTTGTCGTTCGCCCCCTCTGCTGCTAAAGCTTTCAGTTCTGGTTAACAAGAATAATAAATGATTTTAACCGAATATTTGATCAAGTCCGATACGATATCGTGTCCGAGAATCATGCAAATTTATTGTTGCGAATATGTACGGGGTTGACTGAGCGTTACTAAAGAAATTTTTAAATTGATTGAAGTCCATATCGGAACACCATGTCTGCCAAATATTTCTAAGAGTATGAGTATCAACTCCGTTGTATACAGCAAGAATGTTGCAGTTATCTCTGATCACTTTTGGAATCTGAGTGTAGCGTTGAGTGACATATATCACGTCGGTGTTTTTATGCCTGCCTCGGGAAAATATTCTAGCTGGGTTTGTTTGTTTATCCATCATTACATCATCGTATACGACTAAATTGTTAATGCTCCCATCAAGGTCATCCACGGATGGTGCCTCGTCAATATCGGTTATAAAATCAATGGCTTTCTCACCCTTTATTTCTGATGCATTCTCGTTAAAATCCTTTAACACTTCATAGCATCGTTGATCATCTACGCTAGGGGCAATTAAATACAACTTATCCCACTTCATCCATCTCATTATTAAATTGAGCAACAATTGCGTTTTACCGGATCCAGATGGCCCGATTATAATCATCCGGATAGAGTTTGGTAGCGCTGCATGATGCTTAACCGGTTCTCTTGCTTTAGTCGCTGAAAAATCAATTATACCCATATTTCTATACATAAATTATGGATCTATATTGTGTGAAGTGTAAAACGCGTACTGGCACAGATGACTTGACGACGATTACAACTAAAAATAACCGATCAGCGCTTTCTGGTAAATGCGTGCAATGTGGTACAAAGAAATTTAGATTTGTGTCTATGAGATCTGCAGGAAATGATGATTTAAAAAAAACGAGGGGGTGATATCGCAGCCAAAACTCCCTGGAACCCCATGGGCAAAATACCCCGGAGAAAAGCACCTTCCAGGGTATAGCTACTGTGGACCGGGAACCAGACTTGATATCAGACTCAATGATCAAAATCAGCCCCGACCCGGCGAAGAACCAATAAACGCCATTGATAAGGCCTGTCACCTTCATGATGTTGCTTATAAAAGCAATAATCTGCAACACAGGCATCTAGCAGATGTGAAATTAATTCATGCGTTGAATGCTATTCCTGATAAATCCTTCAAAGAAAAATTAGCTTCATTTTTGATAAAATCGGCTATGAAAGGTAAATTAATGTTAGGTGCCGGTAATTAATAATATGGAATCAATTTATTATTCCCCAAGAGGATACTGGAGAGGCAAGGCAGCAATCAATAAACTCGCCAGCGCCGCAAAAGTGAAAAAGGCTACTGCGGCTAATTGGTTATCCAAACAGGCTATATGGCAAATTTATCTACCACCACCTAAACAAATCAATTTCTCGCATTTTGATGTTACTGTACCCAATGAAGTTCATCAAGCTGATTTATTGTTTTTACCACATGACAACGGTTACAAATACGCGCTAACCGTAGTTGACGTTGCGAGTCGATACAAACAAGCAGAACCGCTAAAAACAAAATCATCACCTGAAGTTGCTTCTGCATTTGAAAAGATTTATCGACGAGGCCCACTACGCTGGCCAAATCTGTTACAAGTTGACCCTAACAAGGAATTTCAAGGCGCTGTTTTATCAGCGATGAAACATCACAATGTCACCATCAGACGAGGGCATACTGCGCTACATCGCGATCAGGCAATTGTTGAACGATTTAATCGGACACTTGCTGAGCGGTTATTTGGATATCAATACGCGAAGGAGTTTATTCAGGATAAAAGATCCCGTGAATGGGTTAAGAGATTACCAGGTGTAGTTACCGCAATCAATAATGAGATTACTAGAATAATCAACATGAAACCTAGCAACGCTATTAAAAAGAAGTATATACCCGTACAACCACAAAAAGATTTCCGAGAACAAATTCTTGGTAGTATTGTCACTGTAAGGTATTTATACGAACCAGGAGAGCTTGAGGGTGGTAAAAAAAAGAGCTACTGAACCTATTTGGAGTGTCACCGTACATAAAATATCTAGTATAACACGATCAACTGGTAGACCAACAATCTATAAACTGGATTCAACTGCTCCTCAGCGAGGATTTACTCGACAACAACAACAGGTAATTCCCGAGGATACTCAATTACCACCGCGTGGTCTTAACTAGCACCCCCCAGAGGCATTGTGCTGGCACCCCGAAGTCTGTTGCACTCAAGACAAGTCAGCATAACGTTATCTCTAGTATGACCAATGCTGCTATTCCTTCTGTCTACGGTAAATTGGCGAGGATCTTTATCCGACCAACTCCAAAGCATTATACAATTGCAACTCGCGCAGTGATTATTATGTTGTTGCTTCAGCGAAATTATTAATTCAGCATTAATGTCAAATTTTCTTTTATTTTTTTTATCCTGTTTTTTATAACCAGAGAGTTTTTTTCTGATTATGTCCTTGACTCTATCAACGCTGACAATATCACTTATTGTAGTGTCATCATCATCTAAAACGATTCTTCGGAGTTGATTTATACTTCGTACTCTGGATACTGCGAGATAAACTAAATTTCACCACTCAATGCGATTATCTACTATCCAAATAATTGTGTCTGTGACAGTTAATCCCTGTGAAGAGTGTATTGTCGTTGCGTAACCTAACGTCCACGGGGATTTATCAGCACGCAATGCATCTTTGACGACGCTGATATCAACCAGCACAATATCATTTAACACTAATTTCTGCTTTTCACGTTGTCCAGGAATGTCAACGTCGATATTCTGCTTTCGTGTATCCGAAGGCCTATAATACAACGGTACTGGAAGTGTTGCAAATTTTTCTTTATGCAATTCAAATAATTTCATCTGAAGTTTATCTCTGACTATTTTTCTACTTGCTATTATCAAATCGTCTGGTCTCCACGCTTCCCAGAAATCATTCATTGGGGTTTCTGAAATTATTTCACGCATTATTTCACATTGGATTCTATCCGGTTGTAATCTGATTAGTTGTTTCAACTCCTTTAATACTTCATCTAATGATCTAATGTCATCGTTCATCTCTTCGTAATGATCAACGTGATCCTTGAGCCAGTCATGAGGTGGTTCACCGAAAATTGGCGGTGGTTGACCTTGATCACCGCACATAATAATTTTTGTATTTTTCGTTTTTAACCAACCAAGAAACATTTTTAATATATGTAACGGTACAGTACAAATTTCATCCCATAATATCACCGGTGGAATATATTTATTTCCCATTCTTTCAGGGGTCCACTTATCACCGCTCCATCGGAAGAAGCTATGATAAGTACCAGAATTTTTTACATCTCGTTGTTTTATGTCTCTGGCAAGTTTGTGAGTTGGTGTTAACGCATTCATGTTGATTTTATTATTAAATAAATTAATTACTCGTGTTGTCTTTCCTGATCCTCCTAATCCGTTTATATAAACGATTTTATATCGCGTAATTGGATCTGATATCGGTGGTGCATTAGAAAATTCTGATAATTGGTTGCTTTTCAAGTATTTATCGTCCATGGCAACGTCTGCCGATTCACAATACTCATGTAGCGTCTCCTTTTTAAATCTCCACCCCACCCCCCCAATTTGCCTCGGGATCTGTGAATTTAGCTACATCTGATTTGTATTTCTCGTGGATATACATATAATCAGTGGCTACTCTAACTGCGGTATTAGGAAATCTATTTATCATCGAAAATAAATTGATAGAAGCATAAGCTAGCATAGAACTTCTCAAATGCGTATACTGTTTAATATATCCATCACAGTAGGTAACAATTGTATCTAATCGTCTTCCATCGGATAGGAAAGCGTCTTTACGATTTACAAGTTTTCCTTGTTTCGTTAAATCCGTTACAATAAAATCGTATTCAGCGATGTCTATGATCAACCGCGAAGAATATTTTGCATTGTCGTATCTGTCACCCTGGGTAAATTTACCGATTATTCCTCGTCCAAAATCTTTTGCTTGTTCTTTTTTAATTTCAAATAACTTCTTAGACCAATTCATGATTTGTTCTTCATTGAAATCTGGAAACTGTTTTCGCTGTTCGCTAATTATACGATCTAGATCGGGTTGTGGTAGCCAAACTTCTTTCTGAGCTCGATAGCATATAATAGCTTCGGAAACAATCAACGATATTAGCATACCACAATCAGTCATATATCGTAGTAACACTATTGGCATCCAGGCCTTTTCAGATATATGTCTACCAAGCCAAACATAACTACACGGATGTAACCCTGTAGCGAATTCGAATGATATCACACGAGCGAATCCGGTTAAATGAAAATCAGGTAATGGACCATTAATCGCAACACGAGTCATTTCATGCGTGGGGTGTCCAAATCGTTTAAAGTACTCAGCACATTCCCCATACCCGAGAAAACTTCCAGGATAACACGCGGATATATCAATTGAAATCATACCATCACGTGAGTATTTCGTATTCCACAGTCCTCCATGACTAAATTCGACGCAACTCAATTTAACGTCCTCGAGAAAATCACTTTGTGTTGGACGCCATGAGTTTTTTTCTCTTGCGAAGTGAGCTACCACTGATGGAATAGTAAAACTATCCTTGAGTAGTTTTTCATGGGAACTCTCTGGTGAAAAATCACTAGCGATTTTTCTCATTCTGTTATCTAATTCTTCAACGCGATATAATTCACCATTTGGTCTTACAAATTGATCGAATCCTATTTCGGGATCTTCATCACTTCTAAGTAACCACACTGACACAGGATCATCTTTACACAACGCATGAATAGCATCGAATAATTTCTCATTATAAAAAACATCCCCGACGAACTCCTTAGGGATATATTTCACGGTTCGTTCTCGTGGAAATATTGTTACCGCAGGTGTCCACGCGTGTTTGTTATGATCAATAATTTGTATTGGCGCTCCATTTTTGTTATATTTCGGTTCGTATAAAACTTCTCCGGTTATCGTCATAACGGTTATAGGGAATCTTAATGATGTTTCTAATTTAGCTATATCAGAAATCTTTGCACCGTGCTGTTTCACTGTCAGTTCCCATTCGGTTATTTTCCTACGTCGCAGATCAGTTAGTTTATTTCCTCGGGATGCATTTGTGAAGTGTTCCATTACCCGTGTTGCCACGCAATTCAGTGAACTAGAATACTTCATTGGAGCTAGTTTTGCGATATCTGGTTTATCATTTAACGGATATATCCCATAAACGATTGCTGTTACAGGATAAGATCTCTCGTAGTATGGTTTGTCGATTCCAGTTAGAATTCCTGATTTGGAATCTCTACTCACAATGACAGCTTTTTTATCCTTAAGGATTGGTTCAAATTTATCCCTAATAATCCATTTGCCTTCGACTTCGATAATGAATTTTATTCTGAAAAAATACTTCTGTTGAGAATTGCTTTGCAATGAAAATCCTTTGGATTTCCACCCCGTTGGCTCGCCAAGGTGTGAAATTATCTCGGCTGCTCTTTCATCGTTCATAGTAGCATCGATGTTCGGTACATTAACATCTTCATCAATAATTCGAAATGTCGACCAACAGTATGCTGCACCGTCTCGGTAGAATTCATTAAAACACTCCCTGATTTTACTTAGTATAGTTCTATCACCGATTAGACGTTTTGGTATATCAGAGGCTCTATCGAGATTGAATTCATTATTTTTCCAGGGCTTAATTTTCGATAATCTCTTGAACTCCTTATCGAGATTGAATTCAACATTTTTCCAGGGCTTAATTTTCGATAATCTCTTAAACTCCTTATCGAGATTGAATTCATTATTTTTCCAGGGCTTAATTTTCGATAATCTCTTAAACTCCTTATCGAGATTTAATTCAGTATTTTTCCAGGGCTTAATTTTCGATAATCTTTGGAATTCTTTCATGGTATAATCAATCAATTTAGCATTTTTCCAGGGCTTAATTTTCGATAATCTCTTGAACTCCTCCATACTATAATTAAAACAAGCATTTAAATGAAAGATTTATGTATAATGAATCACTGCAAATGGCTCATGATTGGATCAGTGACACCGTGTAACAAATCATGCAGAAATGAATTCTGTGGGTATCATATGCAAAGCTTTCGTCGTGGAAGCCTTGGTCCGTTACCTTGCATACGATGTGGGGTTGGGGTCAGGGGAAAATCTCAGTTGTGTTTGAATTGTGGTGGCAAACGATACAGGGAGTTGAAGCGTTATTATGATAAAAGAATCAAAAATGGAAAATCAATCAAACATTTTGACCCTGAAAAAGTCCCTGACACTGATAAAGTCCTTGACGCTGACAAAGTCAGTATCAAGGATAAAATCATAAGAACCCCTCAAGACTATATTAAAAGATTTTCCAGTGATGTAATCATTAGACCAAACAATGAATTAGACAAATAGTATTTAGTATACGAATAAACCAAGAATTCAGACTACACCCTGTGATTAAAAATTATGAAGCATCCAGTGATGGTGTTGTAAGAAACCGTAGACTGAAGAAACCAGTTGGTGATGACAATGGTGTGGGGTATTTGAAGTTTTGCGCTGGAGGGAAAAATTATCTCAATCACAGAATAGTGTATGAATGTTTCCATGGATTGATCAATGATGGTTTTGTTATCGATCATAAAGATTCCAATCCAAAGAACAATTCTTTATCAAATCTGCAAGCTATCACACAAAGTGAGAATACCAAACGAGGAAAGACTGGCAATTATAAATCAATTTGGAAAAGACCTGTGAAATCTTTTAATACGATAACTAACGAAGAAAAAATATTTCAATCGATATATGAAGCCAGTAGGCATTTCGATATTTGTGGACCCTCAGTACGAAAAGTTGCAGAAGGAATAACCAAGACTGCGATTTCAAAAAAGAGCGGACAAAAAGTTCAATTCAGTTATGTCTGATGGATCATATTTTTCATTTAGAAATATGTAATCACCATAGAATATGAATTCTGAAAAAATGAATAGCATTATAGCTGAAATAGCAAACGTGAAAAATCAGGATATCAAACTATCAGATGGGTTAAATCCTGATCAAATCATGTCGGATTTTCAGGATATAGAATACGGAGTAAACAACAATAAATATATGCTACCAAAGAAATACGTGCTCATCAAAAAAATTCAGAATTCTATTCGAGACTCTCTTTCATTTTCCAGTGACGTAAGTGTGTTCGTCCCGTTATATACTATCGTAGAAGGAATACGAAAAGAATTAGGTAACGAATACGAATTGAAAAAAGATATCAATTCTAAAATTAGAAACCTACGGGCGTTAATTCAGGAAAATGAACGATTTTGATTGCCCGACCATTTATCATTTTTTGATTGCCTGACCCTCAAAGAGATTTTTTTTTTCGACCCTCAAGGGAAATCAGTGAAAATATTTCACACTGAATAAAAAATAAAAATATTTCACACTGCGTAAAATTAAAATTAAATCCTAACAGCTTTTTCCTATGGGTAAACCCATGCAAAATCGACTACTTTACCCGATGAGGTTTTTTATCGAAAATCAAGGAAAAATGACCAAAAATCAATGAAAACAGCAAAAATTGATGAAAAATGACTAAAAAAAACCCATCAAAATGAATCCTAACAGCTTTTTCCTATGGGAAATCCCATGCAAAATCGACTACTTTACCCGACGAAGACTGATCAAAATGGTATAAAAAACAGTGAAAAATAGGCAAATCAGTCAAAAAAACAGGCAAAATCAGTTAAAATCAGGCAAAATCAGTGAATAAAAAATAAAAATATTTCACACTGAATAAAAAATAAAAATATTTCACACTGCGTAAAATTAAAATTAAATCCTAACAGCTTTTTCCTATGGGAAATCCCATGCAAAATCGACTACTTTACCCGACGAGATTTTTTATCGAAAATCAAGGAAAAATGACCAAAAATCAATGGAAACAGGCAAAAATTGATGAAAAATGACTAAAAAACCATCAAAATGAATCATAACAGCTTTTCCTATGGGAAATCCCATGCAAAATCGACTACTTTACCCGACGAAGACTGATCAAAATGGTATAAAAAACAGTGAAAAATAGGCAAATCAGTCCAAAAAAACAGGCAAAATCAGTCAAAAACAGGCAAAATCAGTGAATAAAAATAAAAATATTTCACACACTGAATAAATATTTCACACACTGAATAAAAAAAAATATTTCAATGGCGTTGGCACTTGCGCCATCAATGAAATACTCCCACGATGGTCTTAAAAATCATCCGACGTGTCGAATTAACTGAAAAGTGTTTTCGTCTGTTAGGTCAGGTTCGGGAAAATTGTTTTACAATTGAAAAATTGTTTCTGATTTCAAATAATGGTCAATGAAGCATTAACAACTAGATTGGCTCGTGAACGACTGGATGCAATTAAGAGATTTATACCAATTCGCGACTCTGTCAGGAATAAACTGCAAGAACGACAGAGTCTTCAGACTGACTTTGCTGCGGGATCTGAATAGTTGTTTAAACCAATAACTACAACAACGAAACAGATAGTGTCAACAATCTCTGAACAAGGAAAAAACAAGAAGAGACTTTTCTCCCTGTGTTAGATAAAATAGCAAAAAGAACTAAACAAACAAAAAAATCCTTGCAATCACTTCCTCAGGATATATCAGAACGCAAATTTGAAGGATTTCATGAAGAACTAGTTAGTGGACGACTACCTATATCAATTATATTTACCGAGAGCGCTAAACAACGAATTCTCAAGGAGGATATAGATAATTTAGGTGAATTCGCTGCTAACAGCTATGATTCACAAGAGAAGTTTTTCACGGACAATTATTCGGATTATAGAATGTCACATAATGAATGGGTTGATATAGTGTATGAAATAAATACTGGGAGTTTAGATAGAGGGATGAAGGAATACAGAGACTTCAAGAGAAAATTTCAACTTTAAATAAGACAGCAAAAACAAGACCCATACGATGAGAAGACATTTCTGGGGAGTGGACTAGTTGGAAACGCTAGCGTTTCATGTCCTGGTAGTGTTCTCAGTGATATATCACGATTAGAAGTTCTCATCGGAGGAAAACAAGCTGGAAATAACTCTCCGGAAATAATTAATGAAGCAGCTGATATCTGCAGGCGGTTATTTCAAGGCGGTATCATGGATATCGGCACATATCGAGATTTCATTGGCGAGTTATCAAGTGGGTATCACAGCGACTGAAAATCCCTTGGATTTTTCATCACCGGGACTGAATTTACAATTGATAAATTTTTTTACAATTGAAAAATTGTTTCTGATTTCAAATAATGATCATACACTACAACCATGACAAACCAACCCCCGTCTATGTAGTTAATTCACGGTTTCCAGTTTATAGAGCATACTACGGAGATGGTATAGGTAATACCATTGCAGGGTTATTTGCGAGAATGGCTCCAAAAGTGAAGTTGTTAGCTAAACAATTATCAATGAAAGCAATTGATGTTATTCGTGATAAGGGTATTAGTGCTGTTGGAGATCTCGCCGGAAAAGCGTTTTCAGCCGCGAAGAATAAAATAACAGTGCTAGTTAGACGAAAAAAGAAACCGGTACCATTGCCATCTACAGCGGAAATGCCTGCAAGTGTTAGTAAAATTATAAATAACGCAGTAGATGAAAAATTAGCGTCATTGGTGACTCCAAGTGACCAAAATAACATGATAGCAAACATGATAACAGGAAGTGGCTTTAGAAAAACACGACGATGAAAATCTTTTTACAATGAAAATCGTTTACGATGAAAATCCGTAGAATTTTACGATTTAGACTCTGATAAATAGAATAAAATGTTCAAAAGGTCACCTGATCCAGCATTTGATATGGATGCCCCAGTACTCAAGAATGATTCTGTACGCGATTTTCAATTTTATTCTTATCACGCAGTACAACCAGATCTCCGATCGCGAATTGAACTTCAAGTTCATGATACCAGTAAATACTTTTTGCCCTGTGAAGCGTTTATCGAAATCGAAGGAGAACTTGTAACAAACGATGCTGATCATAATGATCCACCATATGCAGATAACGCAAATGTCCGAGTTGGTTTTGTTAATAACGGCATAATGGCGTTATTTGACAGTGCAAAATATCTCATTGATGGAAAAGAAATTGAATCAATAGACCGTGATGTTGATGTTGCAACAACAATAATCGGGTTAGCGAGATACTCCGATGATTATACAAGATCGGCTGGTCCGTCTATGATGTTTGCAAAGGATACCTCTGATAACGCTGACCACCTTCAATACATTAAAGTGTTAACAGGAAGAGATAATGCAGAAGCCGATCAACAAGAAGCAGCTAATCCAGAACGTCGAACTAGACCCGGAGCTGCGTTTGATATTCTCGGAGGCGTTAATGGTAATTTCAATTTAGGATTTGCAACACGCGTAGCAACGTTGCATGGGCAGCGTCGACGATTTTCATGTGCGATTCCACTGCATCATATATTTGGATTCTGTAGAAACGTCCGAGAAGTTATTTATGGAGCGAAGCATACAGTAGCACTTGTACGAAAGGGTACTGATGATGATGCAATCTGACGTAATGCTGGGGTTACTGCCGGTAAAGTTATTTTAACAAAACTATCATTATGGATGCCAGTGTTAACTCCATCAATCACCGAATAACAGCGACTACTATCATTTATGGACCAAGGAGGAAAGTCGTTGTTAAGTTGGTTATCAGTGACCACGGATATTAAACAAGACAGTGTTGATGGTACATTCACATGGCACCTGGCATCAAAACAAGGGGTTTCAGCACCCCGTCATATATTTATTGCATTACAGAATAATGCGCGAGTTGGTAAACAAGAACGAAGTCATATGATATTTGATCAGTTAGGTGTTAATGAAGTCTCACTGAGAATAAACGGACAGCAGGAACCATCCGAGGATATACAACTTGATTACAATCACAACCATATTGCACGTGTATATCATAACCTGTTGTCATATATGGCACGTGATCAAAATGTCGATACTGGTTTGCAAATATCACAATTGGATTTTAAAAATCTGTATCCGATTTATTACTTTTCGCTGGAACATCTTGATTTGATGAGACAATCTGTCGTTGATATACACTTTAGAGCCCGTGTAACCCGCCCGACTGATCCACCAGTTGGTGGAGTACCCCCTATCCTCATCCCGAATTATAGAGCGGTTGCTGTCATTCTCAGTGATAAATCAATGCTACTTGAAGGTGTTGGTGGAAGAATGAGAGTGGTAGATGCACCAGTGGAAAATCTTTGATTGAAATTGTAAACGATTTAGAATTAATCTATTATGTATAATGTCATATAGTGTTATTAGTGTTGCGTTAACTCCCGGTCAAGTCAAGAAATTGCAATCAGAATCGGCTAAAAAATGCGGAACTACAATCACGTTGAAACCTAATCAAATGACTGGTGGTCAGAATAAGTTGTCGTTGACAACTCGTCAAATAAAACACTTCAGTGATGCACTAGTAGCAAAAAAGGGTGTTCAGATTACTCTCTCTGCGGCTGCTATCAAATATATGATGAAAACAGGCGGTATATTCCCGTTGTTAGCTGCGATTCCGGCTTTGATTTCAGCAGCAGCCCCAGCGGTGGCTAAAGCGGCAGCGTTAGGAGCCGTTGGTACTGCAGCAGGAATGGAACTAAAGAAGGCAACTGGACAAGGATATAAAAAAGGGAAAGGGTCTAAGACTACCAGGAACCCCGTATTCATGGTACAGCGGAAAGGGTCTAAGACTACCAGGAACCCTGTATTCATGGTACAGCGGAAAAGGCCTGAGACTAGGACCGGTTTATTAATTGAGGAACCTATGGTTCCCAAATCTTCGATTTCTATGTCCAATTTTGATTTAATGGATACTGCTAAAAAGCTAGCGATTAAAAATTTCAGAGGTGTCTTTATGAAAGATCAATTACCACATCAACCAAACAACACTGAAACCGGAATCATTAATTTAGATAACAGCACCGGACCCGGAACTCACTGGGTTGCATACGCTATTGATCCACGTGGGATTGTCTATTTTGATTCATATGGATTAGCACCGCCTAAAGAATTTATGCGTTATATAAAAACTTTTCCAATGAAGACATGGTATTCTACGCTACCAACACAACAAATCAATGACCCACCAATATGCGGCAGTGAAGTATTAAATGTCCTTAACGCTATTTCTAACTCCTTTGGGTAACCCAAGGGGAAAACCACCACATGTTGTCGTAAATGAATACACTAGTAATCACTGGCAACGACGAAGTCGTCAAAAACGATTTTAGAGAGAGAAAGAGTTTTACAATAACAATGATTGACATCTGGGGAAGACCTCTGAAACCCAAACCCGATGACACTGCGACGGGTGATATAAAAAAAAAATTAAAGATGAAATAGCTGAGACGTTGAACTTAACAAGTGTTGACCCCGGGGAAATAGTTGTATTTCAAGATCTCCAGGGTAAATTGAAAACCAGTAATGTGTCGTTGGATGACATTTTGGTTAAACAACAAAACGCAATCGAGAATACTATCACGTTATTTTCCGATCAGGGTAAACTCAAACCGGGTGTACTCGTTTCGACTATTACAGATAGCTTAGCATCTCTCGAAGATAAGTTGAAAAGTTTTGTGTTTGAACTAACAGCACTTCAATCTAAAACTGAAGATAACGGAAAACAATTTACATCATTCCGTAGAAATATCATTGATAAATTTATTGGAACCCCGTTGGATAAAATTGAAATAAAACTCCCTGATATTAAAAAATCCATCGATGAGACGAAAACCTTCATCGAAGCCATCAAAAATGATTTTTCGAGGATGATAACAATTATTGAAAAAACAAAAATTCCTCATGAGAAAACCAACAACGTAGTATACACAATCCAACACGGATCATTTGCGTGGACACCTACAAACAACAAATTAGATATCACTGCAACCGTTAAGGGTATTTATCGATTGACACTAGTGACAACGACTCAATTTAATATTTCATCGTCGAGTTCATCCGGGGTCAATAATACGATTTCAACGATCATCGACAAGGATACAACTGAACAGTTCACAATAACATCTACTGATAAAAATTTAGTTAGGGTTTCAACAACATGGTATGTGGAATTCGTAGCGGATTTAAGTAAATAACTTAATTGAGAGGAAAATCCTTCGGATTTCACAATTGAAAACGCTAGCGTTTTTAAAATAAAAAAAATGTTATAATCGCAATATCGCTATAATCAGGTCAGAGAATTTCAAACTAGACTCAAAACCCTCACTGAGGAGTATCAAATAAAAATAAAAAAATACCGACGAAGAATCACCGCAATTGATGTTACTGTGTACTCGGTGTCAGGCGTTCTCGCTGGCGTCGGAATAATACTTGCATCGGTTACAATGATTGCCCCGGTCGTAGTTCCAATTTCCATTTCTGCAGCGGCTACAATCGCGGGTATATCAACCGGGATAACAAAAAAAATATCATCATGCAGCCAACGCAAACTACAAGATTACTTAATTCAATTTCATATTGTATCAACTGCATACTCGCAATTATCCTCGATGATATCGTCGTCACTCGATAATACAATTATATCAGATAGTGAGTTCTCAGCGATGGTCAGTATTTACGATTCCGCGATATCGAAATTAGAGCGACAACAACAGTATAATAACAATGACAACACCGATGGAATTAGAAAACACGAACCCGAAAACCAGAATGATCTCAATAACCTCAACGATATCAGATAGTGAGTTCTCAGTGATGGTCAGTATTTACGATTCCGCGATATCAAAATTAGAGCGACAACAACAGTATAATAACAATGACAACACCGATGGAATTACTTCAACGAATAGTGGAGAACACGAACCCAGTACAAACAAGCATGATATCAATAACATCAACGAATTTTGAATTCAGTGTGAATTTCCCTAGCCCAGTCCCCGTGAAGGAGATAGCGCTAGCAAAATTACGAGTGTATTACAGTTGGCCTAATATCAGATCAAAATCATTTGGTGGTCAACAACCGAATAATTCACTGGTATTTGCGAATAAGAATCGCGAAGACGGGACTCCAGACTGGAACGTTGTTTCCATACCAACAGGGTCATACCAAATCGAACAAATCAATAATGAATTCGCGCGTAGAATAAAATCGATTACTGGAGTAGAATCGAAAATCGCTATAACAGTTCATGAGCCGACGCTATCATCCGCAATTGAAATAAGCACAGAAGGATACGTCGTAGATATCTATCAGAGTTCTATTAGAACCGTACTAGGATGGCCTGAATTACCACCAGGGGGGAAAACCGTTGATTTACCAGAACCACAAAAAATTAATTATATCACAGACAGGATAAAACCTGATAATCCAATAAGGAGTTATGAAGATCACCAATTCACTATAGATTTTTTTGGTTTCGGATACCAACCAACTGGAAACGAGAAGGTTGGAGACGAAATAGAGGGACATCATTTTGTTAACGAACCTAAAATTATTGAAAATTTCACAGCGATGAATAATGATTTTTCACTGTTGTTAATATCTCTTAAATCCGGTACTTTTACCCGAGATGAATTTATCAGCGTCGTAGAAACATGCAATAAAATTATCGACGATATGGAAACATTTAATTTGAAAATTATTCAGGATATATTAGATGACGATAATCCCCAATCGAGAACAAGATTTGCATCAGAATATAAAATCCCCGTCAAGGATATTCCAACAGTAAAACTACCGGGATATAACGTACCAAAACTAAAAAAACTTCTCAGTGACACCATCGATATTGGTTTTAGAATAATTCATGATGCATGGAAAAAAACAGCATCACCGGAAATAAAAATCCTCAAACATAATAATGACCCAAATGGTGGTGGCAGGCATATCGCTCCGTTCAACGTGAATATTTCAGCGGTGATTGTGCTCAATTTAGTATGCGATGTTATCGAAGGAAGCTATCAAATTAATCTCGAACGATCAAATCAAGCTCAGCAAGGATATATTCTTTATTCGTTTGCACCAACAGCTCCTCCAGGATTTTTAATAATTGAGTCTCCGGTTAATCCAGTCTATATGCGGTGTCATAATGATTCGCTAACAAGAATTAATTTCAAACTCATAGATCAGTCCAATAATCTAATTGATCTACAAGAGGAGGTGTTAGCGATTAGTCTGTTTGTGAAATCCTAAAAGGATTTTCATCGTAAAAGAATTATTAACCCATAGCAGCAGAGGGGGCGAACGAGAACAAGTTGCGACCAAAATTGATTGAAAAATCGCAAAGTCTCCGTTTGCCAAATGGAGACTTTTTTTTTTTTTGTTAAAACATGAGATTTCGTTGGAAGGCTCTATTTTTTGTTTTAAAGATTCAACCAAAATTTTGTCTGAAAAGGTTGTAGGGTTCGCCCCCTCTGCTGCTTATATACATAATATTGATCTACAACAGTATATGCAAACATTATAACAAGTATCATATGAAAGGCACATGCAGACTAAGAGTTTTATAATCTATATAAACAAACTATTAGGACTCTCCTAACATTAAAACTTCAGATAATACATATTGTACATAAATTTATTTCAAACCTGATACGGGCATCACAACATGTATATAATCTGTGAAATATCTTATTTTCACTACATTGCCCATTACATATACCTTCCGACAAAAAGTTAGCTCGTACAAAAACGTATAAGACATAGTTATGTGTATTCATGTATGCATACATTGTAATTTACAAAAGCAAGATTATCATACAATTTAACACAGGACATTTTCATACGATATACTCTCGGTATTTCCTAAATATACTGAAAGCAGTCATATCATATCATTCAATATCACTCACATAGCATTCATATACCATATTGCAGCATACACATATAGCAGAGAGTAACAACATTTACTTGAATAAAGAACACGGAAGGAAAGGGAGCGCACTAGAAACTACGGGAATACAAAACAAATACAGGATCAACAATTACCCCTCCTGAGCTGTGAAACTGACGTAGAAACTGAGATAACACAATTCGGCAAACACAGAACAAATCATTGCCATACAGCGATTCTCTCAAACTGGGCAGTTCTAGCGTGTTTCTTTATCTAAATGGATATGAATCTTTGGTTATCATTATATTATATAAACAATTTGATGATTTCTCATTTTTCAAATTTTAAACACCTGTACTGTAGTTGATATTAACCTTCATATTTTAGAGGAAGTACTGTTTAATTTTGCTACTAGATTTTCATATCCGTTCTAAGCGAACCACACAGCTCTCTATAATATTTTCCTTCAATTTCCTATGAGTTAATCTCCGCACAAATAATTCCAAACAAAAATAAAATAAACGCTAAAATGTGAAATTTTCACATTTCTTAACCTATTTAGTTGCTAGCCTAATATTATTTTTAAAGATTACGTTTTCTGCATGCTTCTGACTGAAGTATGATATATTAGAGTACTAATCTGAGTTGAAGACCCACTACAGTGTTTATGAATTAAGCTTAAAGTTTACGTGTACTGGTGGTTTCTTCTTAGTTATATGAGTAACCTTAAGTAAATTGTCTGAATACCAATTTCCTTAAAACTTTCCCCACATATGCATTCAGCTGTTTTAAACCATTCTAGAAGGAATATATATTTTTAGTGTTTTCGCAAAAAATGTAATGTTTCCATCAGTACATGACAAGGTATTACCATACTGCACAAATATAATGCCACTATTTGTATAAGATAGCAAGAGTCATTTGCAAATTGTATTTGTAGGGTAACAGCTGTTTTTAAGGAAAGGTCAACTGGTTGTACGAAATGATTATGTTGGTTTCGTCACCTATATTGCATTACAACAGGTATATTCCAGTAAATATGTTTTTAATATAGTTAACACATGATTTTGTATTCTCCAGTTGTGGAAAAGTTTAATGCAGCATTTTGTCATTTATCTTTGCTTAAACTATTACTCACAAGAGGATATGAATGGGTCATATATTTTCGTCCTTTGACATTTGGCGTGATTTTCACTAATAACTCAGATACTACCCTCACAAAGATCATTAATATTTTTTGTCATTTAACCAACTCGCAATATTATTTATGTTCTAGAAATATATTCTTATCACTTGTATATATCTGTTATAGTTAATCTAATTCTCCTAATGTATGGGAATTTTACATTTCATCTGAATATATATTTTAGTGTGTGGATCACTTAATCGGGTGTCACAATTCCAGATTTTGAGGCTAGAGTTGAGTCTTTTAGTTAGGTATGAATCATTTAGACCTGGTGTGGCATCCGTTGTGAAATTATTGTTCCTTCGTCAAATTATTTAGATCAAAACCATCCAAAATATATATTTTGAGTGTACTAATTTCATCAACTAAGTAATTTGAGCTCAAATTATATATTGCCAATTCATCAACATGAAGTATATTGACTTCATGAATCGTTTTGATAAAGGTTTACCAAAAGGTCTAGGCGGTTAATGTTGGAGGTTTGTCAGTTAAAAATGGTATAGTTTGTTTTGTTCTATTTGACTTCAGCCCACAACATTTCTTTTACATGAATTATACTTTGGTACTCTGTCCCAAGCCACGTCAAATCGGGCATATACTGCAACTACAACTCGATGTGATATTATGTCAGCACTCGGAAAGAATTCCATGATATGTCGAATAATGTGAGTTGATCGAGTTCCCTTTAACGCGCCCCTTTTGTACATGTAAAGTTTGCTTGTGAACCACATCGACACTGCAAGTTTTATAGGTAATGCATGATGTATTAATATTATAATTTAACAAGTGATGTTATTTCTCATGTAAATAACTGAATCATTTTTACCCCCATAGGAATATATTGGAAACAAAATCTTTGAAGTATCAAAATAAGCTCTGTATTTTAAGGAAGTGTACGAAAACACCTACCCCTATCTCCCTCTAATGTACAACTATCACTACTTGCCTCAGCAGGGCCGGACCTGCTATAGGGGCCCAGGGGGCCCGGCCCCCCCCCCCCCCTTTAAAAAAATCCTTTTCACTGCTTTTGATAAAAGATGCAAAGGGGGTTCCGAATTTTTTTAATTTTTTTTTATTTTTTTGTTTATTTTGAATATTTTTTTTAGTGTTTTAAAACATTGCAGTTTTTAGTCACTTTTGTTAAATCCATTTTTCTAGGTTCAGATAGCACCAGATTGCACCATTTTGCATCCTTGAAAAAAAAATTCCGGGGAGGGGGGGGGCATGCACCGGACCCTCCTAAAAGGCTTGGCGCTTCGCGCCTTCGCTTAACCCAATAACAAGTTTGGCCCCTCCCCCTGACAAACTTAGGTCTGGCCCTGCTCTGAGATAAAAAATGAATAAATAGGCTTTTACTGTTCCAGTTCTAAATTTGACATTTTGATAACCCATGAGAGGTCAAAGGTATTTGTACACGCGCCTAATAACCTCATGTACATCGAAAGCAAACTCGGAGTAGCACAGTTAGCAATAGTGTAACTATCGTATCATTCCTTTTACTATGCGTTCCAGATTTCAACCGCATTACTTAACTTCTACCTTTACTTATTCATAAATACGAGATAAAGGAACTTAATAGGTTGTGACAGATAGCTAAGAACATACTGAAAGCTGATCTGAAATCGTTTGAAAGATTATTATTATCTATCTAAAATATTTCTCAAGCGAATATCTACTTCTATGATCTGGTATCTACGATTCAGAACGAGACAACGAGTACTTTCTAAGTGAGACGCACTAATTTGCAACATGGCTGCCCCCTTACTAAGACATGTACTTATATTAGCTGGCATTTATGTGGCATCTTCACTGCCAACATTTGCAGAGAAATATGGCGACCTGATCCATACGAGGGTAGGTGAACTATTTCGGAGAGTGGAAGCCATGCAAGTTAAAAAGGACGAACCGTTTATCCCGCCCCTGCACTGGGAGAAGCATAAAGGAATGTACGAGAGTGACGTCAAATTTTACTTTCATGGACATTTGGATTTGTATTTATTCCGAGAAGTGTTCAAAGTGTACGATGACAACATGTTCAACACAGCTTGGATCACTCAATGTTTACTTGAAGCATACATGTATGTAGTCATTACGTCATCCCTTTGCACAAAAACATTGAAACATATTTGAATTATTGCATAACATATATTTTCTTCGCTTACTCTGCATTCCTTTCCTCTCATCTCCCTGAATATTATCACTGATATGACGAAACAAAACACATATATTCTATCTTAATATCTACATTTAATATCACATACTAGTTCTCTCGTCATAGATGCAAAGCGTATTTTCATTTATAGCAGATAATGTCCGTCGTAAATTGAAAATATTGAAATCTATGTATTATAGTTATCAATCAAAAACATCGAACAGCAGTAATATTTGTGTGGTCCCTCCATAATTCGTATAACGTAAGGGACAGCACTGTAAGCATATTTAAATAACAAATATGTTCTTTAAATACTTGACTCTTCAACAAACTACATTTTTAAGGAACTCTCGAGCGATCTGCCAAATTACTTAGTAAAATAGAATTTGCTTCAGACAGCATAACTTATGAACATTATGCTTCAAACGTTATTCAAAATATTGGTTGTGTCTTTGATTAAACTAAACATAGTTGCTATGTCTCTATTTATGCGTTTTCGATACAGGTACGGTAACAGTCCGAAACCATCTGACGAACAAATTTTCTCATCAGTAAAGTCAATTAAAGAATACCACAACAAGAATCTGAACTACTCCAACTCTCTGATGACGTTTTGGCCTCAACAATATAACGAAACGACCAAAACATGGGTCAGCTACCCCGTCAACCTTCATAAATTTTTCGAGTTAGCTGGTGACTTTAATGCCACCTTTTTGGAAACCATCCTTAAGGATCTAGGATTTGCGGATATAGCTAGCATTATGGATCGCCTTATGAAAACAAGGTTGGTTTCTTAGATATGTCAGATTCGTACTCCTTTTGTGTCTATAATCTGCAGGGAAGATCTCATGATATACATAAATCTGACAAGTAACAGGATTACGTTTTTCCGATACAAAATATAGGATCTAATACGCACAGACACTCTAAATGTATTGTCGGAATTTCAATTTCTAATGTAGTACACAACATGCAATAAATCCGTGAACGTTTGTCCATGATTCAATGTTGTTTTCAGGTCTACCTATTCTGTCCCGTGGCATGTCTTATCTCAGCTGTAACAAACGTTGAACATAACATAGTTTGCAATGAAAATCGTTCCTGAGCATCAAATCAAGTTCGCTATTAAATAGATGTAAAATAAAATACATTATTTCATACATTATTTTTCATAGAAACTAAATTTCATTAGAAGTTGTATTTTTCATGTGTGATTTATTAACAGCACATACCTGTACAGACGTTGGTTGGTATACATTTCATTGCAGCAGGACAACGTAAATGGATCTGTAGCTTCATTATATATATATATATATATATATATATATATATATATATATATATATATATATATATATATATATATATATATATATATATATATATATTGATTTTGAAGGAATGGTTACCTTCGTGCATTTTTAATTCCTCCTGACTTTGATGACACGTTCGTTAATGTTGGTCTTGGGTCCCTTCTGAAGGAAGCAGCTGCCGATTTCCCACAGTCACATCAACAATGGCTCTCCCAGAATACCAATCTTACTTCCGTTTTTGACGGCCTAAAGAAGTATGCATATCGCCCTCTATCGAAGGATGATGCGGTTAATACAATAGACTGTCGGACCTACTTTTATATCCGCCACTTTTTGGAGAAACAAGTGGATGACAAACAAGATATTGCTCTCGTACCAACATGGGTACGTTCCTGAATGTTTAAAATGATGTATCATGAGACAAATTAAAGTCGTGTATGAGGTATTATTTATTCCTACCATAAAGTTTCCCCGGCATCAGCATGCATGGTCAATATATTATGTTTGCATTGTATGAAGAAGAAAATAAGCATGACTGTCGATGATTTATCGGATTCATTAAAAGCATACAGAATAATTCTTATTCCAAAACAACATGATTTACATTCATATGCCGTGTGTAATCTGTGCCGTTACATCTTTGTCTTATTACAACTGTATAAAACCACTACATAGTGGTATGGGGAAAATGTATTTAAACTGACAATTGGCCCAGATCGACAACTGGAACAGCTGTATCACATAAACAGCAAGAAAAGCAATTTCACGAATCCAGGTGTAATATCAATTTATTATTCTACTTATCACAACTGAAAGACTAGTCAAATGTTTATCCGAATAATAGAAAATGTGTTGTTAACGTATGTCAAACTAAGAATCCACCTATATTCATGTTAGCCACAAAATGCAAAGGCAATCGGATAAATTTGTGAAACCAGTGTGAGTGTGAAATTGTAATAATGGAAAATAATATATGTCTAAGTAACAAAATTGAGAACATGAATGTATCTAATTTAATTTCCATGAAACGGAATTATGTTACTTCTATTAGCCGATGAATTGAGATTTTATTTATTAGTAGTATTTGACATGTTCAGCTATCGCTCTTCCGATAGCTATTTGCAATAGAATTGAACATTTTATTTTCAAAAGGTCTTATGCGAAATTTTGTATGTAACAGATTCAAGATTTAAATGAAGTTCAGACAATGGGTCCAAAAGGAGTGGATATGCCATTCAATATGAACAATGTTGACGCTACGGTCGCTGCAAATGGAGTGTTTGGCATAACATCTTCCATTCTGAGTGGACTAGCCGATCGGAACCTCCTTCAAGATCCTGATTTAATGGTACGTCATGTCTATTCCTATAATATTTAATAGCTATGCACATTAATGTGATGATAATTTGGACTTATTTATTTATAATTAATTAGAAGCAACATTTTAGTATTAAGGTCATGAATAACAGTTTCTATCATATTCTTGTTACATTGTGTCCGGAAATGGGACAGGAAAAACTAATATATTCGTGGTATATGAATTTGACGAACTATTTAATCGCGTTCATGTTAATATGTTTTTACTCACTGAAACAATTTAAAACTAGGGAAGGAATAAATTTGTATTTATTCGGACACTTGTCAAAGATTTTTATTCATGGAATATTGTCATGCATAAGCGCTTTATAATGAAAACTAAATGTTGCAAAGGTACATTTAACTATGCCAAATATTTGTTGACAGTGGAGTAAATTTTGCTTTTTAATTTGCAGCATATTTATCTGAACACTTCAAACTTCTTGGCTCACATGATCAACTACAACTTTTCTTCAAGACCCGACCTTGCTCTTCTCTATTACCCGTCTGCCTTCGAGTTCTACTGGTTCGTTGCCCGTACGTATGCTGAGCTGCAGAGGAGCACCAAGAAAGGTCCTTTACCATATCCAGTTAGTCTAATTATTTCTCAGATAATAAGCCAGGTTACAATTACGCATAAAGCATATATTGTGATCGTCTAGGTAATTCAGAAAAAGGCAGGGTCAACATGTTTATAAAACTAAGTATAGATGTGTTTTTCTTGCGTCCCATATTTGCATCAAGCATAAGTAGCATTTAACCGTAAACTAGTGCATTGGTCTGCACAAACCGACGCTGAACAATGAATGAGGCTGTTAGAGCTTGCCGCAGATCTGGGACAATTTATTAACATCGCTCACAATTCCATCAAGCGATGTTAAGAGTCAGTAGAGATTAAATCAGTCTGCTGATGAAGTCCGTAGCATGAGGATGAAAATGTCAGGTTAGCTTTCGCAATATTGTTTGTATATGTGGTTAAAATTGTTACAAATATTGCTAAATACTGTCTTCGTCTGATGCTTTACGGCGTCACTGAAGGTTCTCCCATATCATTCATGTGATGTTGGTTTAATTTTATTTTCCAATGAATCTTAATCAAACCATAAGTGTATTATTATATTAATGTGTATAAGAACAATTCTACAAGCCTACTTTATTATTATATTAATGTGTATAAGAACAATTCTACAAGCCTACTTTATTATTATATTAATGTGTATAAGAACAATTCTACAAGCCTACTTTATTATTATATTAATGTGTATAAGAACAATTCTACAAGCCTACTTTATTATTATATTAATGTGTATAAGAACAATTCTACAAGCCTACTTTATTATTATATTAATGTGTATAAGAACAATTCTACAAGCCTACTTTATTATTATATTAATGTGTATAAGAACAATTCTACAAGCCTACTTTATTATTATATTAATGTGTATAAGAACAATTCTACAAGCCTACTTTATTATTATATTAATGTGTATAAGAACTATTCTACAAGCCTACTTTATTATTATATTAATGTGTATAAGAACAATTCTACAAGCCTACTTTTTATTGGAGATTTGCACATACTTTGTTGTTGTTTAATTATTAAAGTGTGTCACATCAAAATAATATTACACGGATTAGTTAAGAACTGTTTGTATCCTTTCTGTTTTCGTCTTCGTAAACTTATTTTCAAATATAATATCAAAGAACATACCGGAGATATGGTCCAAAATATGTTCTATATTATGCGTGTATGCGCTAAATAACAACACACAGAAAATGCCATTCACTAAAATATTTTAATTGTTTTCTTATTCTGTATTTTTCAAGTGTAACAAAGCCAAAAATTCTCGATTGTTGTCAAATAAATAGCAGAAAATGATGGAGTGCACACCTCAAAACTCATAAGCAGAAATTATCGCTTCGCTCTCATGTCTGTCCAGATTAAAGTGTTGCTTATGAAACAAGCACTTGTCGTCCCCATCCAGTCAAATATTCTCTCGACTTTGCAGGTAATGGACTTTGTAAGGGACAGTCTTGGAGAGGCTCTCAGAGGAACGATGACACAGGCGATTCTCAACAGCAGTATACCAAATGGCGACTCGCAGATGTACTTCGATGATTTCTTGGGTGACGGTGACCTAGATTCTAACAATAAAACTGTTGTAAGTAACTTTGGTGATTGGCGAGTGGCATTTTAGCAATTTTTTCATGTAAAAGTGAAATGCACAGTTGGAAATAGTCTAGAGACGTTAAGCAAAGTTGTAGTATATTCCTGATATTAAATTTAATTACTCATCACAACCACTTCATCGCCACATCCGTCGAGTCAAGAAATGAAAGAAAGAAACAATGAGAGATAAAGAGAAATATATAATTATTCAGTGAAGTTATGCTACTAATTGTATTGTATATATGACTGAATTCTAATATACTCTGTATCATAGTGAGGTCGTAGCGTTACGTTTCCATATACTTAAAGGGTGTTTATAGTGACTTCTATTAAATTAAGTATTTCTTTACTTTTTATCTAATCAGCCGTAATGCGTATATATTTTTCCATAAATATATGTATTTTCAGGTGACAGGTTGACATATCGTAGTAGTTAGCCAATCATGCATATGTGTTAGAAATTATACCGATCATTTAATTGTACTGTCTACCACAGGTTTAAACAAACAAACAGTGATATATGACATGCAATATTAATTTGTTTTGCACAAACTAACCGTATTATATTTTAAAGATCCGAGGGGAAGATCGTCTTTTTACCACGGCAATGGCAATTAACGCCCTGATCACCACATGGACAACGTTTGATCAAGATTCGAGACACCTGGTGTGGGAAAAGGGTCTGTATGCCGATCAGTCTGTCCCTGTTCGTCTTATAATGTATCAGCATACTACTATTAAATAGTCTCTCTCTCTCTCTCTCTCTCTCTCTCTCTCTCTCTCTCTCTCTCACACACACACACACACACACACACTATGTAATGTATATTATCAAAACGTTTCATTGCTATATATTGTGTAATGAATTACGTCACTTCATATTCAGTTTCGATGAATATTTTCATGTTATTTAAAAACAACGAACCCCAAAGTTCACTGCAGATTGTTTTGTGTAACCTGCAAGATATTTGTAACCTTTGCTGTATATAGAATTTGGACTGTCGTTCAGATAGAGACAACTAAACGCATTACATTTATAATGTTTCTCTCGTTTTGATACACTTTTTTATTTTATCCATTACGTACTTTATTCTATAATACTTATTTTAGTCACTAATTTGGACACAGCATATCAAACATCCAGTATCGGCTACGTTACATGTTCTGGAACTAATTCAATTGATGCAAGTAACTCACCCATCTGGACCTGGCCCATACTCACGTTTGCCTTGTCGCTCACCGCAAAGCAAAAGAGGTTAAACTAAATAAGTATTTTAATTTCGGTCTGTTCAAATGCATACAATCTACACAAAAAGAACAATAGAATGTTAACGATTTTAATGACACTACAACAGATTGCAATAATATCCCATTTTAATTAAAGTAGAGATATATCTAGAAGAGCATCAAAGACCTTTAGAGGGGTATCGCGTGTTGGAAGAGCATTTACAGATTTGATTTCGTAGGAACGCTGGATACTACCTGGATTTAGTCGAAGTTTACTCATAACTTTCGAATGGAACATACTTATTTTGCAGATGTGCCAAAAGAAGTCAGAGAGACAGTCGAGAAGGCGGCAAATTACTTGGTACACAACATGTTCAGCTTCAAGCCATGGAATGCCTTCTTCTCTGGATCTGTTAAAGGAATAACGGTAAAATTCAGTTTTGCTTTTCTGACAAAAGCATGCCTAATATCACTGTTATATTATTTTATATTATTTACGTTCTTGCGTCTACATTACATTTGAACCTTGATATATCATTTTAAAGACGGGATATATATATATATATATATATATATATATATATATATATATATATATATATATATATATATATATATATATATATATATATATATATATATATATATATTGAGGGAGTGTGCTGCTAAACATCTGACCAGTTCCCTTCACTTGCCTCTATCATGTGCCAATGCCTGTGTCTTCGCAAAACCTCTCCTAGTCCATTCTGTGATATTTGTCTGTCCACTTTTTTCTCTCTCTACCTATCCTTCTGCCACATTGGACGCTGCCTTGCAGTACTGTTGTGGATAGACTGTTGACTCTAGTGGCATGGCCATACCATTTCAACATTCTTGTTTTGACAGTGGTGAGGAGATGTTCATATTGGCCTACTTTGTGCCTAATGGTTTTACGCACATCTTCATTTCGGACGTGGTACATGTAAGAGATGCCAAAGATGGTAATGTAGCATCCCATTTCAAGTGCCTCAATTCCTCGCTGTAATTCAGCTGTCGGGGTCCAGGCCTCACATGAATACAAAGATATTGAGACGGCTAGTGCTCTTTATAGTCTGATGTTAGTTTTAAGACATATATTCTTGTCTCTTCAGATGGGTCTTAGCTTTGACATTGCTGCCGTTGTATGTGATGCTCTTGAGAAAATATCTGCTCTTGATCCCTCTTCGTTGATTATGGAACCAAGATATTTGAAATGGCCAAGTGTTTCCAGTTACTGTTCACTAGAGTTAATCTTGGCTGAGATTTGTTTGCCACTATTTGCCATCAGCTTTGTCTTCTCAGCGCTTATCTCTATGTCAAATCGAGAAGATGTTTCATCCATGTTTTTCACTCACGTGGCAAGGTCGTCTTCACTGCCTGTCAATCCATCAATGTCGCTGCAAAACGGAAGTTGGTGATGTTACGCCATCCAAAGCTGACTGTCCAACAGTGGTTTTACAGGGCTTTGCTCATGATACGCTCTAGTAGATTTTGAAAATAGCATGGGTGACAGGAGAATGTTTTGACGTACTCCGTCTGTTGTCTGGAACCAGTCCTCTACATAACCTTAAAACAGATCTGCACTGGTAGCCTTAACGAACAGCTCCTTGACGGTATTGGTCATCTTTTGAACAGATAAAGCTTCTGCCACTGCCCACAGTTGAGGCAAGTGCAGTTAAAATCAAGGAAAAGCAAGCTTTAAACGTTACCTGTTATGGACCAAGTTGAATATGGTTTAATATTAACACTTTTGAAGTGTAAAAAATCCGTTGTTTAATTCACAACTTGATGTTGATACCTGTTTATAAGTCTTATTTGTGTGTCATGAGACAAGTAATTTCTGTAACTGAAGTTGTGACGAACGTTTGTAAAAGTGAGATAAGAATGTGAAAATAATCTGTTCTACAAACTACACCGAATTAGTTCCGTTCTCTAAATCATGCCTTTTTCATACTAATGATTCAACTTTTAAACAAGATGCCAGCTTAGTTATACTTTATCTGGGTCCATTTAGGATTCTGGAATATGTACTAAATGACCCATCGACATTTACCAACGATCCAGGTCAGATTGGGGTTGGGTTTGGTCAAGATAGGCTTTTAGCTTTGAGTGATGTTACGGTTCAATTCACAAAAAGCAATGTAAATAAACCAAAAGTGAAGATTCTTCTTTTCATTCAAATCTAAATCTTGTTATGATGCTACATTTTTCTCTTTTTCAATGCAAAACAATTGTCAAACCATTTACTAGAAATTCACAGCATAATATGATTCTACTGATGGAATTGAATGTGAAAGACAGTCAGGCTTAATGTTTAGAAGTCAAAGACTTTATCCAGCTTTTACACCAAACAATATTTACATCAAATGCTTTATTCTTGTTCCAGTATAATGCAGTCAATACTTGCATACTTTTTTGCGTGTACAATGGCTATAAACTGCAAGCTCAATTCATCTCTTTACAAAGCAAACAGCAAATGAAAAGTAAATGTGATTCTCTTCATGTGTATTAATTTCAAATTTACTACTACTTTGATGTACTTTATATATATATGTGTGTGTGTGTGTGTGTGTATATATATATATATATATATATATATATATGTGTGTGTGTGTGTGTGTGTGTGTATATATATATATATATATATATATATATATATATATATATATATATATATATATATGTGTGTGTGTGTGTGTGTGTGTGTGTGTGTGTGTGTGTGTACACACGTCCATTTTAAACAACCTATTCACTTAATAGTGAGCATGTAGTTTGGGAGGAGGAGATATGGGCAGTTAAGTAGTCGGTTATGTGTCCAATGTTCCTGGCTTCGAATCTCTGCTAAGTCATATTGCGATTTTAAAAATAGGACTAAGAGTTACCTCGCGTGATGTTTAACATTAGGAAGATTTGCGCAGGCAATAGCTGCACTGGCTAGGATGGAGCAATTTTGAAAGGAGAGCAACATTAAGCTTCTATCCAATTTCAAGCTAATGCACTCTTCGTCATGCATTGTTCATGTTTGTATGTGAGCCATGGGCCCTGACAGCAGAACACAGAGGAGTCTATGCCGTTTGAGATGAGATGCTATCAAATGATGAACATTCCGAACTTAAACCATATGTCTCGTGTGGATGTGTAAATCGGAATCCAAGGTGCAATTGGACCATATGAAGATCTTCTCACTACTGTAAGGCAATGCAAACTAAGATGTTATGGTCACACTTCACGCGCTCTTCTCTCATCTGGCCTGTCAAAGACAATCTTACAGGGCACAGTTAGGGGAAAGAGTAAACGAGGCATATAAAAGAAAAAATGGGAATGCAACATCAAAGATGGATATGGAATAAACTTTGCAGAGTTCCAACGATCAGTAGAGAACAGGGCACAATGGAGACAGATTGTCGCAAGGTTATGAGTGACAGTACTGAGATCGGCCAGGTTACTGGAGAAATGATGATGATATACTTTTTCTCCCTCCCTCAGCAATTTCGATATGAAAGACGCCATGAAAAGTCGCTTTTAAGAATTGTATAAATTGATATTGCCGAAAACGTGTCCTGTGATTGTGAAAGTTGGGTCATTGGAGGAAAAGCCGCAATAACTATAGTTTCAACAAAAATGATCCTTATCCATTAAAGACAGAAAAAAAGTCTTTGTGACGAAAAGGCCGTCAACCATAATTAAGTCATTTATGGATTCGTGACTTTCATATATCATGATCATGCATTGGCGAATCATCAAGCATACATTACCAGGACTTCTCGATACCGCTAAACATTCAACACAATAAAACTCTAAGTTCAGGCACCTTATAGGTACGTTTCTTTTTCTCATAAATATTTCATGAAAAATGGTCGCGTGAAAAGTACTGAAGTTACAACACTTTGACTGTTGTGGAGTTTAGTTTGGAGGTTTACGGCATGTCAATAGTTTTGAGGTTAAACTGTAACAATTGGAATGTATACATAACATATAGTAAACGTTAACTGGATGCAAGACCATCTGCAAACCGTCCTTCGGATTAGAAAGACAAAAGTAGTACCCAAGTTATCATTATATAATGAACCGTGCAATAGGATGACTTGGGATTGGTCAGTATTATTTCGGTAGAAGTTTTGTTGATTTAAAATCAATTGACTGACATATGCAAGTGATAGATTGAGCTTGTCTATTCCTCATTTGATGATGATTTTTTAAGCAATGAATTATGCTAACTGCTGAAAGGTCTGAAAAGGGGATATATTTATTCAGAATAACCCTTACTACAGTCAAGGCCAGGTACATTATACAAACATCACAGCAGAATAAGATTCCTATTTAACTTTCTATATTCCAATGTGAGAAACAGACAGCACCCTTGACCTGGAACTTCATGTATTGTTCCAAAATTAAGATTGTTTGTTTCCGTTTTTGATATCCTAAAACTGATGTCAATCATATGATGAACGATACAAAAGGTTTCCAAACCTTCATATTTTCAGACATTTCCACTCTACCCTGTAAACCGCGTGAGTATCAAAGCGAGAAAAACCGCTGACAATGCGAACAAGGGCCTGACTCCGGACGCTGACAATGCGGACAAGGGCCTGACTCCGGACGCCGTACCGATCTATGGTATGCAAGGAGTGATTCTGGAATCCGCTTATCAAGAACTGCTGAAAGAAAAGAGGTTTATCAACGCACCGCTTGATTTCCATGGTTACAATGGTTACCCTGACTACTGGCCATTTTGGTGTTCAGAAGCATACACATATGTTACGTCTATGTTGGCCCTCGCTAAGGTTTCTAATTCTGTTGATCTTTGACAGAAGAACAATATAAATAAATAAACGATAAAACATATCTGTGCTTGTTGTCACGCGGAAACTATTTTGCTTTTATGAAGTTTAACACAAACCATTTTATACAACAGATATATACGATGGCAAAATAATGTTGTGTTTCTATATGCTAATCTTTAGAAAATGTATCCTCCTTGTTAACAACACACGTATTTCGAATAGATTATGCTTACAGTTGCCATACATCTTAAAAGCTAAAACTATACAAAGGAAACAAATCAATTTAGATATATACAATTTAAACTTCTCTAAAATGAAGCGAATAAAAATGAAGAAAATGAAAATGTAATTTGATAAATATTATTGCTTTCCTTTTGCTTATATATAGTTTTTTTTTAGCAAATTGTGATCAAGGTTAAGTCATATATTTACAAAGCAAAAAAAAAACAGCATTTTCTGTCTATATTAAGCCTCTGTCATTTCAATGGAAACTATTTGCATCTTATTGCACATCAAAATATACAGCAATGTACATGCTCTCGTTATCACGTCACATATCTGCCGCATATAATTATATATAAAGAGAGAGAGAGAGAGAGAGAGAGAGAGAGAGAGAGAGAGATAGATAGATAGA
Source organism: Unio pictorum (assembly GCA_030141615.1). Classification (NCBI taxonomy): domain Eukaryota; kingdom Metazoa; phylum Mollusca; class Bivalvia; order Unionida; family Unionidae; genus Unio; species Unio pictorum. The sequence continues at coordinate 25,825,129 of JARLTB010000220.1, read as the reverse complement.
TAGATAGATAGATAGATAGATAGATAGATAGATAGATAGAAAGATAGATAGAACAGTACCAAAATAGTTTTTGACTAGTCTCACAATAAACCTTTGTCAATGGTAATTACAAACCCCAGACAGACTATAAACGCATAAGAAGGCGTTGCATTTACACAAGTTTACATGATTATGTTTTATAAGAGCATTGTTTAGACGCCGATTCTAACATATTTTGAACTCCAATGATAAAGAAATATATAAATTCAATTCATCAATGCAAGGAACATAAGTCGTAAATAATTGTCTACTAACTGTTTCTTGATGCTCTCCCTTGATTAGTATGTTCCGTCTAGAACTAGAGTCTCAATTACGCGTCCCGCCAAGCCGAGAATCATGTGATACACAAAAATGATTGGCTTTTCAAATTGTCAAAAGAGATAACAAAGTGGTGCTGCCTTTGGGCCATCGAAAATGCCTTAATGCAGTCTCATGTATGCACTTGATAGAACTATATGGTCTTAAATTTAGTGAAGGAAAGATGCTTTCTCTAAGAAACAAAGTGAAACATTTAGACAATTGAACTTTTGTTTGTGTAGTCATAGTCTTTGATAAACTCCACTGACACATCGGTGTTTCTGGTTCTCACGATTTTACTGATTTCAGCCAGGTTCTTTTCAACATCGACTCACATTTTTGTAACTACATCTAGAGTGTCCATCTAAGATGTTTGCCGATGTTGCAAAATCACAAGATCGCATGATTAACATCACGGCTGGGAATCTCAGTCAAACAAGTTTTAGTGGCAAACCGGTTAAAATTTAAATCAGCGCTGCGTCGGGTTGAGTGGCGTCTGTAATTATTGAGAAACAATTCGTATACTATTAAGCCTACGATCTAAATGATAGTGTAAAAACAACAAGCACTTGTGGGTCGGGTTTGAGACGCTTGGCTTCACGCGCTTACAAGTAACGGTTCAAAAACAGAATATCTACCTATTGGCATTGTTGAATAAAAACAGCGGTAGATGACTTTATCTACCTCGGGTTGAAAAATCAACAACCTCAAGTATCGGTGGCGGCCAGTAAGAGTCAAACTATAATAGCTGTCGTAGCGTTGTAATGTATGTAACCCGAGTTTCAGGTTCTGTTGACGATGTCGGTTTCCCTTGTCTGTGGAGTTACTAATGCAATTTCATTCCACATAAAGACATCAGTGTGATGTTTGACTGACTTTGCCATAAGGAGTAAACCAAAATTAGTTAATGGACGCAAGGCTTTATGCGAGTACGGGTAGTCAAAGACCACTGTCTGACGATATAATGTGAGTAGAAGATCTTTACCTTTTCTATCGTTGCTTATTTGAATCTTCCTTCAGTTTCTAATAAATGCTCTTCACTGGATAAAATATTGAGACGAATCATACAGTTTAAGATATAAGCGATACTTTTGATCAAACGCCTTAGCCTGTTACAAACGGTTTTGAAAATTAGTTCCTATCTTCAACGGTATGTTCGTGTCAAAGAAGATATCGGATACTTCCTCAATTTGTGCCATTGTTTATACACTATCGTTTTTTCAAATACCTTTTGATGGCCTCATGCTCTTGTCTCACCATATAATCCGCTGCAAATAGCCGCTTCATAGGAACTTATACTGACCTTCGGGGTCATTATTTCTGTTAAATGAAGTCTAATAGCCATTGTTTGTCGAGTCACATGCCATCTTAATCAATCTGGAATCGATTAAACCACTCAAGATACTTGATTTTTCATCTACTCTAAAGTAACATTTTTTATACTATGAACAACTTGCATAACAACTCGTATAGCTTCGGTGCAAAGCGCGAAGACCAGGTCGAGAGCTCGTTTGGTGCACTTAAAAACTATTCATGGACAACTTCGCCAAGGCCACTTCCGTAATAGGTCATGTAAACGGGTATTATTGATTTGTGTGTGTGTGTGTGTGTGTGTGTGTGTGATTGGGATTTTTAATGTTTCAGTCATATCGCTACGATGTCTGCAGTGGGGCAGTTTATAGTGATGTCTAGCACTGGGGCATCATGTCGCAGACATATAGCACGATGTACCACCCAATTATATTATCCTGACACCAGGCCGACCAGTCCTAACATTAACCTCGTAATGCTGGGCGCCAAGCGAGGCAACTGTTAGTACACTTTGTGTAAGTCTTTGGTATAACTCGGCCGGGGATTGAACCCGTGATCTCCCGCTTCCGCGGCGGACGCTCTAACCACTAGGCCACCGGAGCGGTATAACACACAATTGTATCTCACGTAAAAAACAAATGTCATTTTATTAAATAGCAGGCAGTACTCTAATGTAAAGTTGCAATGGCAATGTATCACAAATTAGATCACGGCAATTCTGCTGTCACTCTAGCTAATTTACGTAACGGATCACGGTCATCAAACCGCCGCTTAAGTTTATGTAACACACAATGTATCACTGCATCTATAATGAAACTTTATTTAATGTAACACGTGACGAATCACATCTATTTTACTGTCATTCTAGTTATGAAATGCTTGGGAATGGCAATAGACTGTACATACACATGTGCTTTTTGGTGATTATTATACAATCAGAATTCTAATTTGCTTCAAATATGTCATACCATTGACAAGACAGAGGTAAATATTATGACAAGAATGCTATTTAAAAAATGAAACTCCGAACTTAAATGTTAGATAAGATTTTAGCATAATAAATTAAAAGTTTCCCTATGAAAACCAGACAACATATTTCAACGAACACATGTGGGTTGATACAATGATGTGAGTGATAAGGTACACGCCTTTAAATCCTTTTGTTTCGAGTTCTATTTAATGTCTACCCGTGTCATCAAGAATCCATTTTACTAAATATGCGTCATACCTATAAAACAAAATTCTTTTTAAAAGAGACATTTATTCAAGAGATTTGTTGTTTTTTTTATTTTGTATTATTATTATTATTATTATTAATATTATGTTGTTGTTGTTGTTATTATTATTAGTAGTAGTAGTTGTATTAGTAGTGCCATTATTATTATTATTATTATTATTATTATTATTATTATTATTATTATTATTATTCATGTTGTTGTTATTATTATTAGAAGTAGTAGTAGTAGTGCCATTATTATTATTATTATTATTATTATTATTATTATTATTATTATTTTTGTTGTTGTTAGTAGTAGTAGTAGTAGTAGTAGTAGTAGTAGTAGTAGTAGTAGTAGTAGTAGTTGCAATATTAGTAGTACCATTAGTAGTACAGCGTTGAAACCGGTATCATTAATCTCGATAACAGCAGCGGACCTGGAACTCACTGGGTTGCATACGCGATTGATCCGCGTGCAATTGTTTATTTCGATTCATATGGGTTAGCGCCGCCTAAAGAGTTTATGCGTTATATAAACGCTTAAAAACTCCTATCTGGTATTTTACGCTACCAACACAGAAAATGAATGACCCACCAATATGCGGTATAGAAGTATTAAACGTCCTCAACGCTATTTCATCATCGGGAAAACACCCCATAAAACCGTACACGAATATACGAGTAATCGCTTTTTAGAGAGAAATAATATAAAATAACATGACTGATATTTGGGGGAGATCTTTATCAAGCCTGAGAAAAACCACCGTCGAAATATCTGCAACCGGTGATGTAAAAAAATAATCGAAGATGAAATAGCTGAGATGTTAAATCTCGCAAGTGTTGATCCCAATGAAATAGTTGTATTTCAAGATCGTCAGGGTAAATTGAAAACTAGTAATGTTTCCCTGGATGATATTTTAGTTAAACAACGCAACGCAGTAGAAGATACTATCGCGTTGTTTTCCGATCAGGGTAAACTCAAACCGGGTGTACTTGTTTCAACTATTTTGGATAGAATTAACAATTTAGAACCATTAAAAAACTACGCGATGAATACGACTAACTAAATTCGATCAGTTTTCTGAATTACAAAAAAATATAATTGACAGTATTGACAAACCTCTATTAGATTTTTTGGGAAATCCACCGGTGACCACACCGAAACTCACGGAGATAGATACCTCCATGGATAATTTGTCAAAGTTGCGATCCGAGTATGACGCTCATGTATCTCAATTTACTACGTTACGTAAAAACTTTAACAGGACCGATGACTCCATTGATAAATTTTTTGGTAAAAAAAATTCGAAACCCGATGATGTTAAAATAGATCTCGCTGATATTATCACAAAACTCGATGAAATAACAGCGATTAATCGGCAAATAGAAGTTGTTCGCGAAGATATTAAAACGACCAACGATGTCATCAGGGATGATCTACCGAGGATGATAGAAAAACTTGAAAAAATAAAAATCCCTCACGAACAAAAAATATCATAAATAACGTGTACGCGATTCAATACGGATCATTTACGTGGACACCATCCACTAACATATTAAATATCACCACGGCCGTCAAAGGTATTTATTGATTAACACCTGTGTCGCCGACTCAATTTAATATTTCATCAACGAGTTCATCTGGGGTCAACAATATGATATCAACGATCATCAACAAGGAAACAACTGAACGATTCATAATAGCATCCACTGATAATAATTTTGCAAGGGTTTCAGTAACATGGTATGTGGAATTCGTAGCGGATTTAAGTAAACAACTAATATGAAATCTGTTGTAATAAATAAAATGTCATCACAGCAATATCGCATTGATCAGGTCAGAGAATTTCAAACTAAACTCAAAACACTCACTGAGGAGTATCAAGTAAAAATAAAAAAATATCGACGAAGAATTACCGCAGTTGATGTCACCGTGTACTCGATATCAGGTGTAATCACCGGAGCTGGTATAATACTATTCTCGGTGACAATGATTGCCCCGATAGCTGTTCCAATTTGTATATCAGCGGCGACAACAATCGCGGGAATTATTTCGATTATAACAAAACAAAACAAAATATCATCATGCAGCCAGCGCAAACTACAAGACTACGTAGTTAAATTCCATGTTGTGTCAACCGCATACTCCCAATTATCCTCGATGATATCGTCGTCACTCGATGACACATTAATATCCGATAGTGAGTTTTCAGCGATGGTACGTGTTTATGATTCTGCAATATCTAAATTAGAAAAACAACATGAGTATAATAACAATGGCGATATCGCAAGAACTACTTCAACAAATAGCGGAAAACACAACCCCAGTGAAAACCAGCATGATCTCAATAACCTCAACAAATCCTGAATTCAGTGTGAAATTCCTTACTGCGATTCCGGTAAAGAGATAGCACTAGCAAAATTACGAGTGTATCACATTTGGCCAAATATTAGATCAGCACCTTTCGGTGGTCAGCAACCGAATAATTCCTTGGTGTTTGCAAGTAAGAATAAACTCGATGGTACTCCAGACTGGAACGTTGTTTCGTTACCAACTGGGTCATACCAAATCGAACAGATCAATAATGAATTTCAGCGTAGAATAAAATCAATTACTGGAAAAGAATCAAAAATCGCTATAACTGTTCAAGAGCCTACGTTATCGTCTGCCATTGAGATAAACTCACCCGAATATGCCGTAGATATCTATCAGATTTCTATAAGAACCGTGTTAGGATGGCTTGAAAATCCACCTCGACAAGAAACCGTTAATTTACCACCTGATCCGAAAAAATCTGATTATGTCACGGATTATGTCAATCATATCATAAAATCAACCCATCATATCGAAATTATTTACCTGATATAAAAAATGCAAAATTAACTGATAGATTTACATTTCTTGATAACAAAACCATGCAATGGGAATTGGGTTTTGAAAAAACTCCTGATTCATCCATTGCCATTGTATTTTCTCTAAATAACGTCATTGATTATTTGAAAGAGATTAATATCAATTACATAAAACACAACTAGAGAGACTACGACAGAGTTTCCAGGAGCATCTCTCTGATATAACGAGTTCACGCATCGAAATTATAAAATATGTTGAGATATTAAATCAGCTTGTATCCGACATGGAATATATCAACAAACGAATAGTTCAGATAATAATTAATGACAAGAATGAAGATAAACAAAAATTCCGGTTACAATATCACATAAGCTGATTTACCCGATTTCAAATTTCCTGGGCATAACGCAGATGAACTAAAAAAAATCTGTTAATAATCTTATTCAAGAAAATTTTTCTCTGATACTCGCCGCATGGAAAAAAACACCACAACCACAAACAAATATCCTCAAACATAATAATGACCCAGACGGATGTGGGCTGCATATTGCTACTCAAAACGTCAATATATCCTCGGTGATTGCAATGAATTTAGTATGTGATGCCATCGAAGGAAGTTACCAAATAAATCTCAAAAGATCAAATCAAGTTCAACAATGATATATTTTATATTCATTTGCACCAACAGCTCCACCCGGATTTTTAATATTTGAGGATCCAATTAATCCAGTCTATATGCGATGTCATATTGATTCGTTAACGAGAATTAATTTTAAACTCACTGACCAGTACATTAATCTGACTGATTTACGAGGTGAGGTTTTACAAATTAGTCTGTTTGCGAAATTGTGAAAAAGATTTTTACCCCCATAGCAGTAGAGAGGGCGCGACAACGACTTTCGTCTCCAAAGGAAACTTATTTTTACGATTTTATATGAAGCCTTGGTTTGCCAAATAGACGCTTTTTTACGATTTTGGAGGAAGCCTTGGTTTGCCAAATAGACGCTTCTATAAAATTGTCCGATTCGCCCTCTCTGCTACGTCTCCAAAAGAAACTTTTTGTTACGATTTTGGAGGAAGCCTTGGTTTACCAAACTGACGCTTCTATAAAGTTGTGCGATTCGCCCTCTCTGCTACGTCTCCAAAAGAAACTTTTTGTTACGATTTTGGAGGAAGCCTTGGTTTACCAAACTGACGCTTCTATAAAGTTGTGCGATTCGCCCTCTCTGCTACGTCTCCAAAAGAAACTTTTTGTTACGATTTTGGAGGAAGCCTTGGTTTACCAAACTGACGCTTCTATAAAGTTGTGCGATTCGCCCTCTCTGCTACGTCTCCAAAAGAAACTTTTTGTTACGATTTTGGAGGAAGCCTTGGTTTACCAAACTGACGCTTCTATAAAGTTGTGCGATTCGCCCTCTCTGCTACGTCTCCAAAAGAAACTTTTTGTTACGATTTTGGAGGAAGCCTTGGTTTACCAAACTGACGCTTCTATAAAGTTGTGCGATTCGCCCTCTCTGCTACGTCTCCAAAAGAAACTTTTTGTTACGATTTTGGAGGAAGCCTTGGTTTACCAAACTGACGCTTCTATAAAGTTGTGCGATTCGCCCTCTCTGCTACGTCTCCAAAAGAAACTTTTTGTTACGATTTTGGAGGAAGCCTTGGTTTACCAAACTGACGCTTCTATAAAGTTGTGCGATTCGCCCTCTCTGCTACGTCTCCAAAAGAAACTTTTTGTTACGATTTTGGAGGAAGCCTTGGTTTACCAAACTGACGCTTCTATAAAGTTGTGCGATTCGCCCTCTCTGCTACGTCTCCAAAAGAAACTTTTTGTTACGATTTTGGAGGAAGCCTTGGTTTACCAAACTGACGCTTCTATAAAGTTGTGCGATTCGCCCTCTCTGCTACGTCTCCAAAAGAAACTTTTTGTTACGATTTTGGAGGAAGCCTTGGTTTACCAAACTGACGCTTCTATAAAGTTGTGCGATTCGCCCTCTCTGCTACGTCTCCAAAAGAAACTTTTTGTTACGATTTTGGAGGAAGCCTTGGTTTACCAAACTGACGCTTCTATAAAGTTGTCCTCTCTGCTACGTCTCCAAAAGAAACTTTTTGTTACGATTTTGGAGGAAGCCTTGGTTTACCAAACTGACGCTTCTATAAAGTTGTGCGATTCGCCCTCTCTGCTACGTCTCCAAAAGAAACTTTTTGTTACGATTTTGGAGGAAGCCTTGGTTTACCAAACTGACGCTTCTATAAAGTTGTGCGATTCGCCCTCTCTGCTACGTCTCCAAAAGAAACTTTTTGTTACGATTTTGGAGGAAGCCTTGGTTTACCAAACTGACGCTTCTATAAAGTTGTCCTCTCTCGCCCTCTCTGCTACGTCTCCAAAAGAAACTTTTTGTTACGATTTTGGAGGAAGCCTTGGTTTACCAAACTGACGCTTCTATAAAGTTGTGTGATTCGCCCTCTCTGCTACGTCTCCAAAAGAAACTTTTTGTTACGATTTTGGAGGAAGCCTTGGTTTACCAAACTGACGCTTCTATAAAGTTGTCCTCTCTCGCCCTCTCTGCTACGTCTCCAAAAGAAACTTTTTGTTACGATTTTGGAGGAAGCCTTGGTTTACCAAACTGACGCTTCTATAAAGTTGTGTGATTCGCCCTCTCTGCTACGTCTCCAAAAGAAACTTTTTGTTACGATTTTGGAGGAAGCCTTGGTTTACCAAACTGACGCTTCTATAAAGTTGTGTGATTCGCCCTCTCTGCTACGTCTCCAAAAGAAACTTTTTGTTACGATTTTGGAGGAAGCCTTGGTTTACCAAACTGACGCTTCTATAAAGTTGTGCGATTCGCCCTCTCTGCTACGTCTCCAAAAGAAACTTTTTGTTACGATTTTGGAGGAAGCCTTGGTTTACCAAACTGACGCTTCTATAAAGTTGTCCTCTCTCGCCCTCTCTGCTACGTCTCCAAAAGAAACTTTTTGTTACGATTTTGGAGGAAGCCTTGGTTTACCAAACTGACGCTTCTATAAAGTTGTGTGATTCGCCCTCTCTGCTACGTCTCCAAAAGAAACTTTTTGTTACGATTTTGGAGGAAGCCTTGGTTTACCAAACTGACGCTTCTATAAAGTTGTCCTCTCTCGCCCTCTCTGCTACGTCTCCAAAAGAAACTTTTTGTTACGATTTTGGAGGAAGCCTTGGTTTACCAAACTGACGCTTCTATAAAGTTGTGTGATTCGCCCTCTCTGCTACGTCTCCAAAAGAAACTTTTTGTTACGATTTTGGAGGAAGCCTTGGTTTACCAAACTGACGCTTCTATAAAGTTGTGTGATTCGCCCTCTCTGCTACGTCTCCAAAAGAAACTTTTTGTTACGATTTTGGAGGAAGCCTTGGTTTACCAAACTGACGCTTCTATAAAGTTGTGCGATTCGCCCTCTCTGCTACGTCTCCAAAAGAAACTTTTTGTTACGATTTTGGAGGAAGCCTTGGTTTACCAAACTGACGCTTCTATAAAGTTGTGCGATTCGCCCTCTCTGCTACGTCTCCAAAAGAAACTTTTTGTTACGATTTTGGAGGAAGCCTTGGTTTACCAAACTGACGCTTCTATAAAGTTGTCCTCTCTCGCCCTCTCTGCTACGTCTCCAAAAGAAACTTTTTGTTACGATTTTGGAGGAAGCCTTGGTTTACCAAACTGACGCTTCTATAAAGTTGTGTGATTCGCCCTCTCTGCTACGTCTCCAAAAGAAACTTTTTGTTACGATTTTGGAGGAAGCCTTGGTTTACCAAACTGACGCTTCTATAAAGTTGTGTGATTCGCCCTCTCTGCTACGTCTCCAAAAGAAACTTTTTGTTACGATTTTGGAGGAAGCCTTGGTTTACCAAACTGACGCTTCTATAAAGTTGTGCGATTCGCCCTCTCTGCTACGTCTCCAAAAGAAACTTTTTGTTACGATTTTGGAGGAAGCCTTGGTTTACCAAACTGACGCTTCTATAAAGTTGTGCGATTCGCCCTCTCTGCTACGTCTCCAAAAGAAACTTTTTGTTACGATTTTGGAGGAAGCCTTGGTTTACCAAACTGACGCTTCTATAAAGTTGTGCGATTCGCCCTCTCTGCTACGTCTCCAAAAGAAACTTTTTGTTACGATTTTGGAGGAAGCCTTGGTTTACCAAACTGACGCTTCTATAAAGTTGTGTGATTCGCCCTCTCTGCTACGTCTCCAAAAGAAACTTTTTGTTACGATTTTGGAGGAAGCCTTGGTTTACCAAACTGACGCTTCTATAAAGTTGTGCGATTCGCCCTCTCTGCTACGTCTCCAAAAGAAACTTTTTGTTACGATTTTGGAGGAAGCCTTGGTTTACCAAACTGACGCTTCTATAAAGTTGTGCGATTCGCCCTCTCTGCTACGTCTCCAAAAGAAACTTTTTGTTACGATTTTGGAGGAAGCCTTGGTTTACCAAACTGACGCTTCTATAAAGTTGTCCTCTCTGCTACGTCTCCAAAAGAAACTTTTTGTTACGATTTTGGAGGAAGCCTTGGTTTACCAAACTGACGCTTCTATAAAGTTGTCCTCTCTGCTACGTCTCCAAAAGAAACTTTTTGTTACGATTTTGGAGGAAGCCTTGGTTTACCAAACTGACGCTTCTATAAAGTTGTCCTCTCTGCTACGTCTCCAAAAGAAACTTTTTGTTACGATTTTGGAGGAAGCCTTGGTTTACCAAACTGACGCTTCTATAAAGTTGTCCTCTCTGCTACGTCTCCAAAAGAAACTTTTTGTTACGATTTTGGAGGAAGCCTTGGTTTACCAAACTGACGCTTCTATAAAGTTGTGCGATTCGCCCTCTCTGCTACGTCTCCAAAAGAAACTTTTTGTTACGATTTTGGAGGAAGCCTTGGTTTACCAAACTGACGCTTCTATAAAGTTGTCCTCTCTGCTACGTCTCCAAAAGAAACTTTTTGTTACGATTTTGGAGGAAGCCTTGGTTTACCAAACTGACGCTTCTATAAAGTTGTCCTCTCTGCTACGTCTCCAAAAGAAACTTTTTGTTACGATTTTGGAGGAAGCCTTGGTTTACCAAACTGACGCTTCTATAAAGTTGTCCTCTCTGCTACGTCTCCAAAAGAAACTTTTTGTTACGATTTTGGAGGAAGCCTTGGTTTACCAAACTGACGCTTCTATAAAGTTGTCCTCTCTGCTACGTCTCCAAAAGAAACTTTTTGTTACGATTTTGGAGGAAGCCTTGGTTTACCAAACTGACGCTTCTATAAAGTTGTCCTCTCTGCTACGTCTCCAAAAGAAACTTTTTGTTACGATTTTGGAGGAAGCCTTGGTTTACCAAACTGACGCTTCTATAAAGTTGTCCTCTCTGCTACGTCTCCAAAAGAAACTTTTTGTTACGATTTTGGAGGAAGCCTTGGTTTACCAAACTGACGCTTCTATAAAGTTGTCCTCTCTGCTACGTCTCCAAAAGAAACTTTTTGTTACGATTTTGGAGGAAGCCTTGGTTTACCAAACTGACGCTTCTATAAAGTTGTGCGATTCGCCCTCTCTGCTACGTCTCCAAAAGAAACTTTTTGTTACGATTTTGGAGGAAGCCTTGGTTTACCAAACTGACGCTTCTATAAAGTTGTGCGATTCGCCCTCTCTGCTACGTCTCCAAAAGAAACTTTTTGTTACGATTTTGGAGGAAGCCTTGGTTTACCAAACTGACGCTTCTATAAAGTTGTGCGATTCGCCCTCTCTGCTACGTCTCCAAAAGAAACTTTTTGTTACGATTTTGGAGGAAGCCTTGGTTTACCAAACTGACGCTTCTATAAAGTTGTCCTCTCTGCTACGTCTCCAAAAGAAACTTTTTGTTACGATTTTGGAGGAAGCCTTGGTTTACCAAACTGACGCTTCTATAAAGTTGTCCTCTCTGCTACGTCTCCAAAAGAAACTTTTTGTTACGATTTTGGAGGAAGCCTTGGTTTACCAAACTGACGCTTCTATAAAGTTGTCCTCTCTGCTACGTCTCCAAAAGAAACTTTTTGTTACGATTTTGGAGGAAGCCTTGGTTTACCAAACTGACGCTTCTATAAAGTTGTCCTCTCTGCTACGTCTCCAAAAGAAACTTTTTGTTACGATTTTGGAGGAAGCCTTGGTTTACCAAACTGACGCTTCTATAAAGTTGTCCTCTCTGCTACGTCTCCAAAAGAAACTTTTTGTTACGATTTTGGAGGAAGCCTTGGTTTACCAAACTGACGCTTCTATAAAGTTGTCCTCTCTGCTACGTCTCCAAAAGAAACTTTTTGTTACGATTTTGGAGGAAGCCTTGGTTTACCAAACTGACGCTTCTATAAAGTTGTCCTCTCTGCTACGTCTCCAAAAGAAACTTTTTGTTACGATTTTGGAGGAAGCCTTGGTTTACCAAACTGACGCTTCTATAAAGTTGTCCTCTCTGCTACGTCTCCAAAAGAAACTTTTTGTTACGATTTTGGAGGAAGCCTTGGTTTACCAAACTGACGCTTCTATAAAGTTGTCCTCTCTGCTACGTCTCCAAAAGAAACTTTTTGTTACGATTTTGGAGGAAGCCTTGGTTTACCAAACTGACGCTTCTATAAAGTTGTCCTCTCTGCTACGTCTCCAAAAGAAACTTTTTGTTACGATTTTGGAGGAAGCCTTGGTTTACCAAACTGACGCTTCTATAAAGTTGTCCTCTCTGCTACGTCTCCAAAAGAAACTTTTTGTTACGATTTTGGAGGAAGCCTTGGTTTACCAAACTGACGCTTCTATAAAGTTGTCCTCTCTGCTACGTCTCCAAAAGAAACTTTTTGTTACGATTTTGGAGGAAGCCTTGGTTTACCAAACTGACGCTTCTATAAAGTTGTCCTCTCTGCTACGTCTCCAAAAGAAACTTTTTGTTACGATTTTGGAGGAAGCCTTGGTTTACCAAACTGACGCTTCTATAAAGTTGTCCTCTCTGCTACGTCTCCAAAAGAAACTTTTTGTTACGATTTTGGAGGAAGCCTTGGTTTACCAAACTGACGCTTCTATAAAGTTGTCCTCTCTGCTACGTCTCCAAAAGAAACTTTTTGTTACGATTTTGGAGGAAGCCTTGGTTTACCAAACTGACGCTTCTATAAAGTTGTCCTCTCTGCTACGTCTCCAAAAGAAACTTTTTGTTACGATTTTGGAGGAAGCCTTGGTTTACCAAACTGACGCTTCTATAAAGTTGTCCTCTCTGCTACGTCTCCAAAAGAAACTTTTTGTTACGATTTTGGAGGAAGCCTTGGTTTACCAAACTGACGCTTCTATAAAGTTGTCCTCTCTGCTACGTCTCCAAAAGAAACTTTTTGTTACGATTTTGGAGGAAGCCTTGGTTTACCAAACTGACGCTTCTATAAAGTTGTCCTCTCTGCTACGTCTCCAAAAGAAACTTTTTGTTACGATTTTGGAGGAAGCCTTGGTTTACCAAACTGACGCTTCTATAAAGTTGTCCTCTCTGCTACGTCTCCAAAAGAAACTTTTTGTTACGATTTTGGAGGAAGCCTTGGTTTACCAAACTGACGCTTCTATAAAGTTGTCCTCTCTGCTACGTCTCCAAAAGAAACTTTTTGTTACGATTTTGGAGGAAGCCTTGGTTTACCAAACTGACGCTTCTATAAAGTTGTCCTCTCTGCTACGTCTCCAAAAGAAACTTTTTGTTACGATTTTGGAGGAAGCCTTGGTTTACCAAACTGACGCTTCTATAAAGTTGTCCTCTCTGCTACGTCTCCAAAAGAAACTTTTTGTTACGATTTTGGAGGAAGCCTTGGTTTACCAAACTGACGCTTCTATAAAGTTGTCCTCTCTGCTACGTCTCCAAAAGAAACTTTTTGTTACGATTTTGGAGGAAGCCTTGGTTTACCAAACTGACGCTTCTATAAAGTTGTCCTCTCTGCTACGTCTCCAAAAGAAACTTTTTGTTACGATTTTGGAGGAAGCCTTGGTTTACCAAACTGACGCTTCTATAAAGTTGTCCTCTCTGCTACGTCTCCAAAAGAAACTTTTTGTTACGATTTTGGAGGAAGCCTTGGTTTACCAAACTGACGCTTCTATAAAGTTGTCCTCTCTGCTACGTCTCCAAAAGAAACTTTTTGTTACGATTTTGGAGGAAGCCTTGGTTTACCAAACTGACGCTTCTATAAAGTTGTCCTCTCTGCTACGTCTCCAAAAGAAACTTTTTGTTACGATTTTGGAGGAAGCCTTGGTTTACCAAACTGACGCTTCTATAAAGTTGTCCTCTCTGCTACGTCTCCAAAAGAAACTTTTTGTTACGATTTTGGAGGAAGCCTTGGTTTACCAAACTGACGCTTCTATAAAGTTGTCCTCTCTGCTACGTCTCCAAAAGAAACTTTTTGTTACGATTTTGGAGGAAGCCTTGGATTACCAAACTGACGCTTCTATAAAATTGTCCTCTCTTCTACGTCTCCAAAAGAAACTTTTTGTTACGATTTTGGAGGAAGCCTTGGTTTACCAAACTGACGCTTCTATAAAGTTGTCCTCTCTGCTACGTCTCCAAAAGAAACTTTTTGTTACGATTTTGGAGGAAGCCTTGGTTTACCAAACTGACGCTTCTATAAAGTTGTCCTCTCTGCTACGTCTCCAAAAGAAACTTTTTGTTACGATTTTGGAGGAAGCCTTGGATTACCAAACTGACGCTTCTATAAAGTTGTCCTCTCTGCTACGTCTCCAAAAGAAACTTTTTGTTACGATTTTGGAGGAAGCCTTGGATTACCAAACTGACGCTTCTATAAAATTGTCCTCTCTTCTGTTTCTCAATGAATCGGTCTCATTTAAAGTAGATACTTCATCTCGTCTACCTCATCTCGTCTACCTCATCTCGTCTACCTCATCTCGTCTACCTCATCTCGTCTACCTCATTTTAAACTAGAAAAGAATATAAACTCACACTCAAAATGTGAGCCAGCACCGCGTCCAGTTTTCGATTTCTAATGTATCTGAAAGTCTAGAAGGAACTGTGTCATCATGTTGCAGCTGAATTGTTATCGAATACAGAAAACTCGAACGATACCCCGGTTATTTTCTAATTAGCACCTACATTTGTAATGAGGTTACAAACTGTCTGGGAATAAGATAACCATCAGACAGGGAACTTGTATTAATTGCTTTTATGCATGTTCGAGCATGTCGGATGTTGATTACTGACTTTTATTTGTATTAACTGAGTAAAATGATGTCGAATACACTTTTCTTCCTGAACTCGAAATGATACAGCAAGAGTTGGTTCTGGATACATAGAGTCAGATTTCGGTGTCAGATTGATTTTCTTTATAATACATATGATATTTTATATTTGAGAATCAGATATTGATTGTAAAAACATGTCCGATAATAATAATAATAATAATAATAATAATAATAATAATAATAATAATAATAATAATAATAATCATGATCATCATCATCATCATTGGCGACTTAGTCTCTAGAGACCATGTGGAAAGCGCCCTTGGGGTGTCGTATGTCTCTGGGGTGTAGGCATCGTCTGTTGTGGCTGTGCAGGCCTATGCGCGAGTGAGTCCCTCTTGCAGTTGGTGCAGACATACTGGGAAGCCCGAGTTACTGTGGCTGCTGCCACATGGTTCTTTCGTACACGTTTCTCTGCCGCCAACTGTCTCTCCTCGTATCAGCGATATGCCCTTATTTACTCTCAGTCTCCAGGTGCCTCGATCCTCGGCCAGCACTTCCCAGCCATCAGGTAAGATGTCGCATAACTTCGTGTCTGTCTTGCACACATCCGTGAAACGGAGTGAGGGGCGGCCAACTCTTCTCGTGCCAGTGGCCAGCTGTCCAGCTGTCCAGCTGTCCATATAGGATGTCCTTCGGCAGTTACCCATCCTACATGCTTCGGACGTGACCCAGCCATCGAAGGCGACGTTAGTTCAGCAGGGAGAACATGATGGGGGTATTTGCACGCTGCAAGATCAAGCTGTGTGGGACACGGTCTTGACAGCTAATTTTAAGGATGCATTTAAGGCACCGTATATGGAAGGAGTAGAGCCGGCGCTCTTGCCTCATGTAGGTACACCAGGTCTCACTTCCATATAGAAGCGTGCTGAGAATGCAGGCCTGGTAAACTTGGCCCTCGGCGTTCTCTGTCAGCGCGTTGTTTTCCCACACCCTCTTCGTTAGCCGTAACATGATGGTGTTTGCCTTTCCAAGCCTTCCGTCCAGCTCCTTATCAGGCTAGAGAGTATTGCTGATGGTTGACCCCAGGTAGGAAAAGTTGTTGACTGCTTCCAGGGTGTCACAACTTCCGTGTTGTTTCTTCACTCAGTAGCGAGACTGGATTAACCTCTCCAGGGCGCAAGCCTGGGCGTGGAATATGGAGATCCTGGGCTGCCCAGACGTCATGATCCCCCTATCGTCCTTGCTGGTGGGATCCAAAGGAATGCTGAGCATGACATTTGGCACCAGTTTGGATGCAGCAGCTGCCGGGAGGAAGTCGAAGTCGAATACAATAACTATCATTAAATAACAGCCACATAAATACTATATACCTTTTAAATCTGACATTGTTTAATTTTTGTCTATATTAATATATATTAATTTAAGCACTAATCAATTCCATGAAATTAACATCACAACGTAGAAGCCTCGTTTACAAACTGCATCGCAAGACTTTTAACGTTTACCAATATTGTATGTGCGTTATAACGTATGTATTCTCTGCACTTTATTCTTACTTCATTCCAATTACCAATGTTAATATTTCTTCTGAGTTCCAAGTTTGGTCACATTCACTCCCTCAGCACTGTAGTTAAAATATATGTAACATAAAGGAACTAAAACCAACAATTTAAGTAAATTGCAACAAACAGTGTATTTATCTAAGTTAAAACGTGTAACGTTAAGAAACACTTCCAATAGTGTGAATTAAATATCAAAAATAATAAATGTCCTATATCAAGTCCAAAAGTTACGAATACCTGTGTGCATAGGTGATTTAATCCTGAATGTCTTCGACTGATTTTTCAATCATCCTAATGTAGTGTTTTAGTCAAAATACAAGAAGCACTTTCTGATTCCATTGCATAATCTGAGAAAAGATTTCCTCTCAAATTATATCTGAACACAACTAATTATGATTCCATAGAATGGTCAGAAGATAAGAATAAAAACTTTGTTCACAAAGGCCCTTTTATACGCACATCCTCACATGACCTAGATAAAATTCATTCTAATAAAAGCCAGCACATTGTAAATATGTTTGCTTATAGAACAGTATGATCTCAAAAAGCAATGTGAACGTCTTGTTTATAAATGACCATCATCCTAAAGTACAATCTACAATCATGAATAAAAGTTAAGCATACCAAATTTACATTTCAAGTGTACAAGTAGTTGATGAGGATACTGTACCGGCATGCATTGTCTTAAAGTATATCTCAGAATTTTTGCCAGTGAATTCAAACTGCTACTTACGAAACAATTTCAAAGTTCTTATTTAAGTTTTCCTCCTGTTACAGTCATATATAGTCATATAAAATGTGTAGTCGTGTTAACAACATAGCCTCTACCCTACCAGTACACAGCATATACAGAAAATCAACCTTAAAAAAATATATGCAAACATTATAAGACGTATCATATGCTAAGAAGACTCATGTATGTAAAGCGTTGTATCATTTATATAAATAAAATATCAAGACTCATGTATGTAAAGCGTTGTATCATTTATATAAATAAAATACCAAGACTCATGTATGTAAAGCGTTGTATCATTTATATAAATAAAATACCAAGACTCGTCTGACAGTAAAACTTGATGTATTATATAGTGTATATATAATCATGGAAAACCTGATAGTGGCTTCACAACATATACGGATTTATACACTACAAGTGTATCATCTGGAATAAGTGACATACATTTTGTCCATAGCGTGATCTATCTCAGTAGTGTAACTTTACACCATACGTATACATTCAGACACAAGTTATTTCATACAAA
This sequence comes from Unio pictorum, assembly GCA_030141615.1. Classification (NCBI taxonomy): domain Eukaryota; kingdom Metazoa; phylum Mollusca; class Bivalvia; order Unionida; family Unionidae; genus Unio; species Unio pictorum. The sequence goes on along the minus strand of JARLTB010000220.1, from coordinate 25,807,426 downwards.
AACATGTAATGCAGAGTCATTAATATGCTAGGAAGTCATAAGTTGTAATTAACGAAGGCAAGATTATCATAAAATTGAACACGTTTTAAAAAAAAAACACAGTATAATACTGGTATATTAAATATACGGAAAGCAGATTCGATCACATAGTACATACTATGTCACGAGTATAATATCATACAGATACAAAAATATTATACGTAATAGCATATAGTAATAAACTTTGCATGAATTATGAAGCACGAGGAATTAAAAAGAGGAACAGAAGCTACTTACAGGAATGCAAAACAAATGCAGGATGAATCATTCTAGCTACTAAAAGAGCTGTCAAATTGATATAGACACTAAGACACATATATAGACACAAATGCAGGATGAATCATTCGAGCTACTAAAAGAGCTGTCAAATTGATATAGACACTAAGACACATATATAGACACAAATGCAGGATGAATCATTCGAGCTACTAAAAGAGCTGTCAAATTGATATAGACACTAAGACACATATATAGACACAAATGCAGGATGAATCATTCTAGCTACTAAAAGAGCTGTCAAATTGATATAGACACTAAGACACATATATAGACACAAATGCAGGATGAATCATTCGAGCTACTAAAAGAGCTGTCAAATTGATATAGACACTAAGATAACACTATCTTACAAGTCAATGGCATACCTTGATTCTCTCAAACCCAGTTCTTGCGTGTTTCTTTATCTAAACGGATAAGAACCTTTGGTTATTATGAAACACGATCAAGTAAATAAGTTGGCATTTACCTTTATATTTTAGAGGTAGTATAATTTGATCTCGCTTACAGATTTTAATATGAATTTGCATAGTCATTCTGTCAGATTTTGTAAATTTTCTAAATGTTAATCTACCCACACAAAAAAATGGCATTAAAATGCAGTAAAAGAAAGTGTGACATAAAGTAGGGGTAGTCATTTATTACTTTTATGGATCTATCGAGTTGCTAGGTATATTTTTAAAGATTAAATTGTATGTTTCTTACATAATTAGATATTCAAGTTTTAATAGATCGACTACAATTTCTAAGAAGATAACCTCCGTTTTACATCTGAATGTTTTATTCTTAGTCAAACGAGCGATCATGTTTAATTGTCTAAATACTAAAACTATATATATACAGTGTGTTTTAACAAAAGTTTCATTGTTGTATATTTTTAAGTATTGTCATATTGCAGAATTATATTTCAACTATTAGTTATTATGTAGCAAGTTTCATTTGCAGATTGTATTTGTAGTGTAACGGTTGTTTTAAAGTCTTTACTGGATGCACTGAATCTGTTGGGACCCTGGAGGCTCACTTACACACCATTAAGGCAAGCATTATCAAAAAACATTTTTGTTTTGGTTGTTGTGTTTTGTCTTTTCTGTGTTCTTTATAATGTTAGTTGTGATAAACAACATTTTTAGGCAACATTCTTTATTATAGGTATCTTTCTCTAAAATGCGTTTAATGAAAGAATATGGATGGGCCATATATATGTCTTTTTCGTGGTGCGTGGTTTTCAATAACAGCTCATATATTATCACTAAAACACATTTTTGTATTTAACCGACTCTAAATATTAGCCAGTTGTAAGTGTTCTCGAAATCTATTACAATCGATTTTCTTGTAACTCCTATTGGTAATTAAATTTTCATCATGTATGGGAAGTTTTAATTTCATCTGAATATATATTAGAGTGGTACATCCCTGAATCATGTGTCACAATTCCAGATTCTGAGGCTAGAGTTAAGTCTTTTAGTTAAGAATAAATCATTTGGACTTTCTGCTTCTTCCTGTATGACAATTTAACCCTTGATAATTTTTTTTAAATCAAAACTATCCTAAATATATGTTTAAGGGTGTGCAGTTCTCATCGATTAGGTAATTTAATTCAAATCACATATTGCCAATATGTCATTTGAAATATATGCACTTAATCAATTGACCGCTCCGGTGGCTTGGTGGTTAGAGCGGGAGGTCGTGCGTTCAATCCCCGGCCGAGTCATACAAAAGACTTACAAAAATAGTACTAACAGCTGCCTCCCTTGACGCTCAGCATTAAGAGGTTAGTGTTAGGACTGGTCGGTCTGGTTTCAGGATAATGTGGGTGGGACATCATGTTACGTGTCTGCGGCATGATGCCCCAGTGCTGGACATCACTATATACTGCCTCACTGCAGACATCGTAGCGATATGATTGAAAAATTGTTAAAGCTACGTTAAAAATCCTAATCAAACAAGCAAACAAACAAACAAAACCTTAATCAATTGCTTTATAAACGTCAATACCAAAAGGCCTTAGTGGTTAACGTTGGAAGTTTTTCAGTTAAAATTGCGATCCAGTTTGTCTTGGTCACTTCAATCCAAAAACGTTATGTTACATAATTATATATTTAATTTGCCTAAGCCATGCTATGTCAAATAGGAGATTGAATGCAGCCTATACTTCTTGTGATTTTCTAGAGAAGCATTCCGTGGTTTGTTTAAAACTGAGTTGATTGGGTTAAATTTAATATGCGACGATTTTGAAAATGTAAAGTTAACTTATGTGAACACTCACTAGCGAACAGTATCGGCACAGCTAACTTTGTCAGTTAAATACAATTTATTTAAATGGTTATTGGACAAGAGCTTTTATTTCTTATGGAAATAAGAGAATCCATCTTGTCCAATTGTGACTACTTCTTTGATATTTCAGGAATGATGACAAATTCTAAACCATCATTATTTTATACATATCCATTCTACCATGTAAAACACAAGATTGTGAAAGCGCGAAAAGGCGCTAATATTCCAACAACGGCGTGACTCTAGAACCATCTGGGGTTATAGTATGCAGGGAGTAATTCCGGAATCCGCGTATCAAGAACTGCTGAAAAATGAAGTGCTTTATCAATGCATCGCTTGATTTCCATGGCTACAATGGTTACCCTGACTACTGGCCATGTTGGTGTTCAGAGGCATCTACAGATGTTACGTATAGGCTGGCCCAAGCGAAGGTTTCAAACTTAAAATATTTTGACTGAATGATGTTATAAATAAGTGGACGTATTCCCGATTAATATCTCGTGTTTGGTGTCATACAAACACAGTTTGATTTTATGAGGTTTAACAACATTTATAGCATAGATTTACATGACGGAAAATTATTTTGTGTTTCAATTTGTGTATATATGCTGATCTTTCGAAACGACGTGTTTTCCTTGTGATAAACGTGTTTCATGTTACTAACTTCTGAGTAGAGTAGAGATTGATGTCGCCACAGAACTCTGAATCTGTAAATACACAAATGAACTATTCAGTTTAGATACATAAATATACAAGGGAATCAATTCAGTTAGGCATATAAAATTTAAACTTCTCTAAAACGAATAAATAAAAATAAAGAAAATGAAAACGTCATTATTAGCAGACATTACTATCATGTTGCACATAAAGTTTTTTTTTCTAGACGTTAGTCAGGGTAATATGTAGAAGTTATAATTTTGCAGAGCAGTGGAATTACTGTTTGCCAGTTGTTTTGAACTATCTTGATAACAAAATACAAAACTCCCCTTATGCAATGGAAGGGGCATAAGTTTGTAAGTAATTATCTCATAACGTCCGGATCATCTCCCTTGATTAGTATTTTGAACATTGTGTGCTTTCTATGAGCAAAAGTAATAGCATTATAGGGAGTTTGGATTTCGCTAGATAATGTAGGTCCAAACGTCCCATAATCGATTACTTTATCCTTAAATCACATGTAAGTGTTTGATTTAGTTACATACATACTAAGCACAGGTGAGCCTTGCGCAGTGCGTGTACAAGTGAAGTTACTATACCTTATGAATGCGCTGCTACTGGGCATGTTGATATATATTGGCAAACAATTAGTCGATTTCAATGACTGTAAATTTACAACCTATTTGCGGTTGCTAACGTCTCAGTTCTACATTTGCGCGCGAAATCGTCGTTGGCTTTCCATTTCCGCCAACACGGTCTCGAATTCCTACATGATAATCGTGTCCTCCTCTATATGGGCAGAATTAAATATTGCTACTGATAATATTTATGCCACTCCGAGAAGTTCCGCATGACTGCATACTCGTGAACTCGGCCGTAAAAAAATGATTTGATCAGAACCGTCAACCACACCATTTACTATCAATACAAGTCTGACAACAAATCCGATTGGTTGACCTTTGAATGTTACTATGGTCAGAATTTCAGCAACACTTAGACCAACATTGGTTGTGGTTGTGATTATAAAAATAGCATCTCCTATCAATTAACACGCGTTTATGTTTACAAAGTGTTTTTTTTTATCACATTGCAGTTATTGTTCCGTTTCAGTTATTGTCTGTCGTTGATTAGATTTGAGGGTCTATCATAATTCTTATATTAATAATGCGATTGCAAAATATAACAGTAGTACAATCAAGCCTAGAAAAAAACTCCCACTCATAAGCTATCAATTTGCAAGTGGAACAAATGTCATTTGTGAGCTCAGAAAATAACAGGTATAATATTATACGATGATATTTTTCGCACAAAAAAATCGTGATTTTTAATATATTTTTTAAACAAAATATATCTCCTGACAATCAATTTAACGGGCGTTTTCCATTTAGACGCGAGTAGCGATGGCCGAGAGCAAAGAATTGGAATAAAAATAATAATGTAATTATACGTCTTGAATGCGCGGGCAAAAGACAACCACAGAGGCACATACAGCGCATATATACCCGCCATATTCGGCGTATTGCCAACTGCTCATCTGTACCGACGTAACTCTGCTATACTCGGATCAGCTCGTATTATGACGAGTCGACTGCGTCAGTAACAAGCATCCTGTTCCGCTTAAACATCACATGGGTATCAATGAGATGAGATACTACAGAATCCGGGCACTTGAAATGTGATATTACAGAACCATCCAAGGCATCTCTTACAATGATTACGTCACAAATGACGAGGTGTGTGACACCTACAAGAGCAAAGTAGGCCAATAAGAAGACCTCCTCACCACCGTCAAAAAGATATAGTTGAAATGGTATGGCCATGTCACTGGAACCAACAATATATATATACAACAGTCTTGCAAGCATGCACATGTATTGACAAGTCGGGCACAATTACTATTAACAAAAAATCTTTACATATTTAGGTATCAATTTAGCGTTGCCAGCCCCGACATTAATACCACTGAATTTTATATGCACATAATGGTTTTGTTGAAGCATATACATCATCGATACATTCTTAAGCCAGTTGGATAGTTATTGTCAGGTTTTTGAACATTGGATTTCGTATATGTGTCGACATAGTCTTCCATAAATTACATTGTCACTCCAGAGACTTCTTAGTTTCCTCGATCTTATTGCCTTCGGCATTGTACTTTGCGAAGTACCTCGCTTGTTTGAAACCAGTGGTGAGGTCATGAGCTATGCGGAGCTGACGAATCCTTATCTGGTATAAAATAAATTTGAGAGGGCCCCTTCAGAATGTGAATTCAGACTGTGAGACCCTTAGCTGTAGCCTATTTAGCTTATGCGTCAATCCCGCAAGTTTTGAAACATTCTTAATATCTGCGTTACATGTTTGCAGCCTTCCAGTTTGATCCTTGAACATTATACGCACGCATTCTGATTTTGGGTTAAGGCCAAACTTAACTTAATGATATGGCATTATTTCAGAGCAATTACAGCAACAATTGTTACAGATTTTCGATAAATGGTCCAACAACTAAGTTGCGAATACCGGCATCATCCAGCAACAGCATCTTATCAGATAAAATTTACAGCAATTCATTTGTAGCTAGCACGGACTGGATCATTGACAGCTGGATGACAAAGGGTGGTACATCAGTTATGCGCACATGAAAGCGCAGGTCGACCACAGACTACCTGTATAGGTCCAAGTGATACAGCGAAAAGTAATAAAACGGGTACAGTGTTGCAAACTTATGTCTGGGAAATCTGCAGACCCATGGTAATGTTTTGATCCCAGCCAATACATTACCACAGTTCGTGATATACACATGCAACATGAGTTTGGGTAAATGCAAATTTTAATCGTCAGGTTCTTGGCAACCGTTTTTTTTTTAATATGTTGCCCACTGTGCGCTCAAGCTACATATAGAAACGCCATTGATGCACTTATTGGTGCTTGGATGCTTTTTAGTTTTATGCCATAATGACCGATGAGTGTTTCCTTCATAAATGCCTATGGTAAGCGTGCAAAACTGGTAGCGGTGATGTGCCTTGACAACTAATAAACGACAACAATCGTGTTTCTGCGGCCAAAAGGAACTATTAAAGGAATCCATATTGCGAATGTCGACAAACCAATTTCGACAGCAGCAATTCCATGACGCCGAACTGCATTCATATATTTTGGTTATCGGTATAACGTGTCTATGTGCTTGCTCCGAAAGTAGCATTGCGAAAATCTCGACAAAACTAAAGAATAAAAGCGAGATATTTCGCACACGAAAACGACAATGGGGCTTTGTGAAGTCTTCCATGTCTAGAACTTGTATATGTAACTAGTAATTCTTCCAATGAACGCGCGAATGGATGATGACCAATCCAACCTCCGAGCAGGCTGGATAATTATTAATGTTTGCTTGTACGAGTCTTTAATCATGAGAAACAATACTGATATAGACCATGCCATTGTAAATAGCATGGTCTATACCCGGCAATTACTCAGAAACATAGTCCAATGAATCTTTACAAGACTATATACGTCAGTACCAAAAAATATCGTTAGCATATGTTACTGTTGTATTGGGTTACTGTTCGCTCGTGTGTGCATTGTTGTGTTCATCTGTGTTCTTGTGTCAGTCAAAGTAACAACTTTCTGTAAGGAATGTCTTAGTGTTCAAGCATTACATCGTCATCCACGAGAAGTGGTGCGATTCGATGGTCTTAAACTAAGTAACAGAAAGAAGAGAAACCAGCACGATTATTAAAATTGATAATTAATTTGTTTTTCTAAGCTACAAAGTGAATTGTTCAGAGGAACTTACAATATTGTGACTTAAATCGCAAATAATTGTGAATTTTATTTCACACGTACAAACGTTTAGAGTGTTCCGAATGAGTACAAATGGTTGATGTGCTGATGTACCAATAGTATTAATGTTTCACAGTGATATCATCCAAAAATGTTTTGGAATGAATTCACATTATTGCTAAAAATACCGATTTAGTACAAAACATTAATGACACCATTGAAATTCGAATGAATAATTTAAATATATGATTCCTTTCAAATCATATATGAACACAACAACACATGATTCCAGAGGCAGAATTTATTAAAACGGAAAAAAATGATTTTATTTACAAGAACCTTATATTTAAACCATATGCACAGAAAACTTACCAAATTACCACTTACCCCTCTGGTCCCAAAGCTCTGGTCACTCACCACGAGACAACCACCACCTACCGCGACACACATGTTATATAAAAATTATATGACTGCACAATATTAAAACCGATCTCATCTTTAAGACTGTCATATTTGTAAGGAAGGCGTGCTTTATTCAATATCCGTAATAATTCTCTTCTGCAATGTGTTTCAATTTTCTTTCTTGTGTTTTTTTTTTCACTCAACGGATTTTAGAGGATTATCAATATTTTAAATCTGTGTGTGTGTGTGTGTGTGTGTGTGTGTGTGTTTTCACTACACATATTGAGTATGTTCAAAACTTGCATTCTCTACTATGTGTCAACATTCATACATCAAACACCAACTTCGTTATGAAGCCATTGAACCTTAAATATAAGAAAGCGAATGAAGAGAAAAAAAACGAAATAATAATATACAACCAATGCAATGAGCCTCGCTTTGGCTGCTAATTTCAACTTTCAAGCTAATATCTTTTGACAAGAGATGATTCTCTGTTTGGTTTTATTTAAGGTGTTCATTTTGTTTTGTTTTTGTTTGTTTCTTTGTATGTTATTTTTTTTTTTTTTTTTGGGGGGGGGGGCTTTTCAGCAGGTATTGGTATCGCTTATCTATGCACGTACGAACTCATATACATTCACGCATACATGTGCATACGTGCAGATATACATACATACGTACGTACGCATACGTATACATGTGCAAACACACATACATGCCGATACGTACAAATATACATGCATTCGTATATATCCATATGCACACATATAGAAACACACATACCTGCACATATACATACATTTATACATGCCAAATGATATGTGTGTGTGTGTGTGTGTGTGTGTGTTTATGTATACGTATATGAAAAGGCATGTATATGTATTTGTAAATGTGTATATATATGTATATATGTATGTATGACCGTTCCGGTTTCTTAGTGGCTAGAGCGTACGGCGCGGAAGCGGGAGGTTGTGGGTTTGATCCCCGGCCGAGTTATACCAAAGACTTACAAAAATGGTACTAACCGCTGCCTCGCTTGGCGCTCAGCATTAAGAGGTTAGTGTTAGGACTGGTCGGCCTGGTGTCAGGATAATGTGACTGGGTGGGACATCATATGTATGTTTGTATGTATGTATGTATGTATGTATGTATGTATGTATGTATGTATGTATGTATGTATGTATGTATGTATGTATGTATGTATGTATGTATGTATGTATGTATGTATATGTGTGTGTGTGCGTACGTACGTACGTATGTTATGTAGATAGATAGATAGATAGATAGATAGATAGATAGATAGATAGATAGATAGATGGATGGATGGATGGATGGATGGATGGATGGATGGATGGATGGATGGATGGATGGATGGATAGATAGATAGATAGATAGATAGATAGATAGATAGATAGATAGATAGATAGATAGGTAGGTAGGTAGGTAGGTAGGTAGGTAGAAAGACAGACAGACAGACAGACAGACAGACAGACAGACAGACAGACAGATAGATAGATAGATAGATAGATAGATAGATAGATAGATAGATAGATAGATAGATAGATAGATATATAGATAGCAATGTTTTGTTGAAGTTGACCACATAATTTATGTTTTTTAAATCTTTATTTCTTGTGTTGTTGTTGTTTGTTTTTGTTCTTGGGTTGGATATTTGTTGGTTTTTTTTTTACTTCCAACACCATATGAACTTGTATTAGTGACTTTGCTTTTTAAATGTTTTGATTCAGTTGTTAGGAATGTCCTATGTACATGTGTCCAGGTATGCTCACATTCCCATCATCTAACTACTTTTTCATAACAAAAGGTATGCTGTCATTACACTTTGGTCGCAATAATGTAATGGTTCTAATATTACCAAGGTAACTAAAAACGGCACCCAGTCACCGAAGGTGACAATGCTCATACTAGTCACAGGTTCATTGGTTTACTTTGTGTTACGGAATATGCTGTTCCGACAAGTTGAAAAGAACGAGACAAAATGAACCAATCGATTTATGTCCACCTGCTGTAAAACCCATGCTGTAAAACCATGGCATGGTTGATTAAAATGACTGTACCACCTGAAGGATGCAGAAAACTATTACACTCAAAAAGAAAATGTTATCGATCACAATATTCGTATAATAAGTACAATAACAAAATTAAACTAAATACTAGAAAGAAGAGGTGTGTGTGTGTGTGTGTGTGTGTGTGTGTGTGTGTGTGTGTGTGTGTGATTTGTATTTTTAGCTTAGCCTTAACAATATTTCAGTCATATCGCTTTGATGTTTGTAGTGGGGCAGTTATTGTGATGCCTAGCACCAAGGCATCAAGCCGCACACATGTAGTATCATGTCCCACCCACATTATCTTTATACCAGTCCGTCCAATCCAAACACTAAAACGTCTTCATGCTGTTGTTTCCATTTTTATAGATCTTTGGTATGACTCGAAACCCGCGACCTCTCGCATCCGAGGAGGAGGAAAGAAGTTAAAACTACGTCAACGAGTAGAGTAATATATCGTTGATCAGCGATGTAAGAGTCTCTGATTCTGTTAAATTGTCAAAAGAGATAAATTCCGAGTGCGGTGCACATAGGTAACTTAAACGTCAGCAATCTGCGGAAGCATTAACATTCTTTTAATAGTTTAATGCATCCGATGCAATGGTGATAGAAAAGCCGAACATTAGTTTCTGTTATTAATTTAGTTGGTAAGAGCACTGTTATCAGGTCTGTGATATATGGAGTCGAATATTAGAAGTGACACTAATGCTAGCCGTTGATGGCGCTTCAGGCTGTACATGTGTACATTAATTAGCCTATCGTTTTAATCTCACCTTAATCTTACCTCAATTGTGGGATATGTTATGATTTGCTGATTTTCCGTTGCTTCTGCGATGCTGTTGTGTAAACTTAATTGATATGTCCAATCACGACAGCAACATGATATGCAGTGTTACTCTTGCTCCTAGGTACATACGTATGTCCATCACACCTAAACAATGCTTTGATTTCAGATAATTTTTCACACCATGCTGGGTTATTCGGTTCTCATTAATAGATTAATAGGTGTTCAGAATTCAGAGGCTTGTACAAAATCACTGGACTAATGGTTTGCTGTTACATAATCCGTACTGTCAAAATATATAACTGAATACATTCTCAAACATTGTAAAGCAGTTAATTTTGTCACAATGTATAACATAATCCATTCTGTTACATTATATTCCAGTTCTTTTTGTTACAATATATAATGTTTACGAATATTTTCTTACATAAAAACAAACTTCGCATAAAAAATTAAGTTTAAGATACATGATCACACAACCAATTTGAAAAGACCGTTTTAAAACTCCTTCAAGACATCCTCTCATGCGCCCGTTGTAAAACAGCTGATCTCTTTGACCCCTAAACGATGTAACTGAAGTGATTAATACCAAATTCTCAAATAAATATCTGAGAATACATGTAAGGTTTTACTTTGTGAATTATTTTTTTTTCATTGTAATCTTGCTTACACAATAAAATCCAGAATTCACTATCCTTCCATTTTCTTTTAAATACCACAGCCATACCAGTGATTCATTGGCAATTAGCAATACTCTGGAATGAATGAATGAATGAATGAATGAATGAATGAATGAATGAAGGAAGGAAGGAAGGAAGGAAGGAAGGAAGGAATTTATTTTACTATCTCACATATTATCACAATTACATACCTAATTACGTACTCAGTGATATTGACACATTCCTCGATTTTGAAAGCTCAGCGATGAAATAAAAAGTAGCGAAAATTAACTAAGAGCATTTGTGATCATTGATTTTAATTCACTGTAAATGCCAACACCTTTGGATTCAGTTTTACAATGACTTTCGTTTTTCCTGGTAAACCGCTTATATTAAAAACAAATATACAACACGGCATTTTGCGCTTAGCGAGCTGTTTATTTCCAAGCACGTGTAGCCCATTATATTGGCCTAATGACCATGGCAAACTAGACAATAAAAACACTCGTGGGGAGGATTTGCTATTAGCACGCCAACACCGAACACTTGCCGTATCTTCATGGCCAAGATTCTTTCAATTTCACGGTTATTGAGAAGAAAATATTTGTTGAAATACTCACCATCAAAACTAACTTTTAAAACATTCTCATTTAGCTAAGTCGTTTGAGAGTTACGACTAACTGACCGTCCTTAATCTGACATGTTAAAAATGGACAGCTTGCGTTGGATTTAAAGTTTTGTATACAAAAATAATGCAATAATTTTGTTTCAAACAAATTATTATTATTATTATTATTATTATTATTATTATTATTATTATTATTATTATTATTATTATTATTATCAGTAGTAGTATCATCATCATCGTCGTCTCATCATCGTCATTATTATTATTATTATTATTATTAGTAGTAGTAGTAGTAGTATCATTAGTAGTAGTATCATCATCGTCGTCGTCATCATCATCATCATTATTAGTAGTAGTAGTATTAGCATCACCATCATCATCGTCGTCGTCATCATCATCGTCGTCATCATTAGTGTTGTTGTTGTTATTATTATTATTATTATTATTATTATTATTATTATTATTATTATTATTATTATTTCTTCTGATTTACAACGATGTCGTACATCTCTAAAGAGGCAACGGTAAAAAGCAAAAAGACAAATATGATAAATGAACGTTTGAACTGGGTTTTCCGTTAGTGCCAATGCAAATTGTCAGTCAGCACATAACGGGAAAGACATCGCTATTCGAGAAGAAGGCGAACATCTCTCTAAGCTTGCCGCCAGACCTGTTTTAGCAGAGAACTTGTCAAAACGGAATGAAATGAAAATATTTTGATGCTAACACCAAAACCTGGCTCTCACAGAATTCTAGAAATTAGCCTCTTTTCTTTGAGTGGGGAACGTGTGTGGCACATCATGAAAATATGGCATCTGAAGTGATTAATGGAAGACTGGTAAAGTAGAACTAAGCAGAAAGCCATCAATTTGCTTCGGGATGCTTCTGTCATCACCACAAGTCATATGTAATTATGGCGCAGCGTGCGAACATAAGATGGCTACCTTCTTCTGTAGATTTTACCGTAATCATAGTAATGGATTTATTGTTTTCTTATTGCTGTATTACAGGATAATTGGTTACTCATGTACAGCTTTGACGTATGCTAACAACAACACAAAATTTTACGTATTATGCAGAGCTGATGGTAAAATAAATATTATTAAAACATTAGTAGATCATGAGCTTGAAGACATCCGATTTTATATTTGAAAAATTAATACATTTTCTTTCTGAAAATAAATGTGAAATTGTTTTAAAATCTTGAGCAGAAATTTTAGCTCTATGAGTAAAACGTATGTGGCTGAACACAGTAACTAAACTTGTAAATGTATATTGCTACAAAATAATGCATAAGTAAACATGTCTGTACGATGTTTCATTTAGCATATAGGTATACATAAATAATAAATAATAGTTAATAATGAATATGTAATCGAACTTGGCTTTCTATCGCTATGACAGACAGAAAAGATATTATAGTAATGATTGTTTAATAATGATAGTTCAGTTGTTTTTTTTTTAAATAATGAGTTCCCGATATATTCACGTTTAGGTTCATTCACCAAGAAATGTGTAAAATAGGAAAGATTTTATATTATTAATTCTTAAATCTGAAGGAAATCCATTGGCGCACAAATAATAAAACAAAATTTTACTGGTATGTTGGCTTGTATTATACGCGAAACTAACTCTTATAAACGGCTCACGCCTACCGGAACTATACTGTTAGGCGGAGATTTACAGTCTATTAATTTCAATGCTGGCGGAGCGTTACAAAGCAAGCAGGACTTATGACACGAGTCGTGAAGATATGTGAAATACATGAGCGACACGAGGAATGGCTGCCTTTCATCGAGTGGAGAATGAGCTTGCACGTTCTGATTCATTTGGAGTATGGCAGTAGAGAACTATGTATTTGACTCCCGCTTTTCGTCTTGAATAATGCGTTCCACTTTAAGTATTATTAATTTTTTTTATGTATTTGACTCCCGCTTTTCGTCTTGAATAACGCCTTTCAGTTAAGTACTATTATTTTTATGTATTTGACTCACGTTTTTCGTCTTGAATAATGCGTTCCACTTTAAGTACTATTATTTTTATTTGACTAACGCTTTTCGTCTGAATAATGCGTTCCACTTTAAGTATTTTTATTTTAGCGTATTTGACTCGCGCTTTTCGTTTTGAATAACGCCTTTCACTTAAGTACTAATATATTTTAATATTGTATGCATTATCGCGCTGTAAACATTCAAACATTCCGTATCAATGTAAAAAATATGCGTGTTTTGTTTATTAGCAGAAAAATGCACTTTCCGTTTTGGTTGAATTTAGTTGTTTAGTTTTGAATGAAATTATACTCAATATATGACCGTGTTCATACGATTCAACAACAACAACAATAATATTTATTTTAATAAATAATAGTAATAATAATAATAATAATAATAATAATAATAATAATAATGATAATAATAATAATAATAATGACGATGAAGATTGATGATGATGACGACGACAACGACGACGACGACGATGATGATGATGATATAATCTAATACCAACACAAATCTTCAATCATTGAATTCAACACTTTATACTTCTATGGATGATATATAATAAAAACGGCATATATTTCTTTTTTCTTTTTCCAATCTAAAAATCATTATTGTCTTATTCGGAGCAAAATGAAAGAAAACATTTTGTTCGTTTAAACTGTTCTTACATGATAAATATTTTGAAGATAATAAGCGATCGTGATTTAAACGTACTTGCTTTACGTTACCATTCGATCACAAGTACATCTCCGAACACTAAAAGTTCTCAAGCTTTATTACAGATAAAAGATTACATATTACGCAAAGACTTCAATGACGTGTTTATTTCTTTTCTTTTTAATCAAGGATTTATGGTTCGTTTGTTTTTTTAAAATCTGAATGTATGAATTTGTGCCTAACACCTTGCTTTGGTAAGATCAATACACTGGGTTGGGACCTATGCAGTGGCCTAATGGTTAGAGCGTCCGCTTCGAATGCGGGAGAGGGGGGTCATGGGTTCGATCCCCAGCCGAATCATACCATACACAAGGTATCACACTATTGCCAGCAAAAATATGTAGGTAATTAATCAAACAAGTATTCAGCTTTACCTGTCAATAACTGCTCCAAAACTGCACCGATCTCGATTTTAATGGCAACAGTATATAGAATGGGGCATTACAATAACCTGGTCGGGGTCCCGAGTGGTCGAGTGGTCAAAAGCGCTCGACGTTACGGATCACTGCCATCTCACCTCTGTCCGAGTCTCAGATTCGGCCAATGTGGGTATGTGAGAAGGCTTGCCAGTAGCTTCTTGTGTGTCGGTGGTTCTTTCCGGGGGTTTCCCGATTTCTTCCTCCACCATTAATACTGGCCGCCATGTATAGCCTATCGTGAGCTGAGAAATTGCGTTAAACACTACAACAACAACAACAATAACCTGGTCAATTTGTATAGTGGCGATTATAACATGCATGCAACGTGTCGCCAGCCGAGCACCCTAACCACTCAGCCACCGTGAATTTGCATACAACGAAAATTAGTTTAATTTCGGAATCTTGGCTACCGTTTCCAAGCGCACCTTTTCTTCGATCACACATCCCTACGATAACCAAATATTTGAAAATCAACTTGGCATGTCTGCAAGTTATATATTTCCCCTGTAATGATAATAAGGGTTCATTTTTTGTGGTACAAAATGTCCGTTTGAAATTTAATTTAAGCAGTCAATGGTATAAATTATGTTTTATGCCATTATAAGCTGCTTTCAAACGAGGAGAACAAAATTGTCTCTCGATTGATCAATTGGTCGATCGATTGATCGATTAAACCACCACACTTTTAAATATCGCTCATTAAAGCATGCATTTATATCCAAAAAAAAGCGGCACTGACAAATGCAGACATGTAATATGTCGTCCGTATCTATTCCTACCTTCACAGCGTTTACAATATCAATCCATGCAAATCACCATTATTTTGGGATTCTCTCAAAGGGAAATAAATTCTTACTTAAAGTTAGCATGTTTTGTAATCTACATGTTTGTTTGGCTTAAAAGTATATTTAGAAAATGTACGAAACATTAAAGAAATTACAGCACACTCCTTCTTTCAACCCATGACATGATTATGGGACTGGTCATTGGGATGCCAATCTGGAGGGCAAGATGACATGGATGCATCATTCGGAATGTCCTTAGACTTTTCCGTAACATGCTTGAAAAACAAAATATTTAAATAAAGGGCCGACTGTCCTAATGTTAAACTTAGGCCATTTTGAACCAAGTTCATACATCTTGATATTATGTCAGCATAGACTCATTGACATCATAACAGCACTTTAAGGCTATGAAGTTATCTCTCGTTCAAAGAAAATTGTCTATCATCCAAATTACAGAAAGAAAATCCGAATGCATCTCAACATTTAAATGACAAGGAAAACATAAATATGATTTAGTAAAAAGATGGCTATCAGTGACTAGTAACGGAGAGAGAGAGAGAGAGAGAGAGAGAGAGAGAGAGAGAGAGAGAGAGAGAGAGAGAGAATCAAAACAACTTTTGATACAAAATATCACTCAACAGCTTACCTTCACATAAACAGTGCAATTTTATTTTATCCACACTAATATAGATTTTTATGTACAAAAACTGAACGAAATATTAGCACCTCAAAAATGAACATATTTAATATATTTTCTTTAACTGGAGGTATTATTCAAGACCGATGGACCGCAGTACTCTGTCAATTGTCATGAGGCAACACATTACTCTTTCATATATATCCGTCACCATGACAGCAATATTTTGACAATCGTAACTATAACCTTAGACCTATCTTCTCTGATTCATTTTAATGGTGTCTTCAATTTTCATTGATGCATTACGTCATTTTATTATAATGGTGTCCTCAATTTTCATTTATGCATTGTGTGTTTTTTTTTTTTTTTTGCCAATATCAGTATTTCGTTGTTTATTTGGCTGCACGTTATTCCATTCTTTCTTACAAATTTAGTTTCGTTCACTGCTAACAGCTAATCATCCCATGTCCGCACGCGCTTCTATAGTGGAAAAGCAATGTGTATTACTGTGTCGTGTTCAGTTTTCCTTTATAGCAATGAAAACCATGATATATTGAAACAGCTGTGACGACTGTGTTATTCCTATAACACAACAGACTGATTAGTATGTATGGTTTGAAGTACATAATATGAAGGTCAATGAGTATTATCAACATTATACCATATTTTCTCTTACTAACGGAGGGCTCAATACAGACTGGGGGGTTGATCGGGGCACCAAAGTTATTTGGGCGCCAAAACCTCTTTGGACCATCATCGTCGCTCCGGGCACCATTAATACGCCTCTGCAAGCTCGAACATCTTTTGCTGTATGCCCTGCCTTCATTATCAATATTGTGAATTCTCAATTAATAATCTAAACATAATGAGAATTATAGGGTGATATTACAATAGACGTTTAGCACATACTGATGTCATTCATGTGACGCAGAAATACTTTTGCTATCCGAAAACATGACGTCCAGAGGAGTTTCAACGTTAGTGTAATCAAAATCGTGAAATAATGAATTATATAGACAATTTTGCACGAGATTCTGATCTCGGATATTGAAATAATCAACACGGATACTTGCGACAGCAGTTGTTAACTTAGTAACTTTTAAATTTCAATTTTTCTTACTAGAAAATTCAGTCGCAAAAATCCAAAGAAATAATGCAAGTACTTCCAATTCATAATACAAAACACATTATTATACAAATGTATCAAATTAAATCAGTTATACAAATGTATCAAACGAAATCATGCAGACCTGTAAACTAAGCAAACATCATATAAATTGCAACAACGATATACATGGAATTGTGACAGTACCTTTGTGTTTTTTTGGTGTGTCACTCAACCGTTGGTTTGGCGGTTTTCGACCACGCTTCCTTACGAATATATTTTTCTCAAATAACATCCGAAGTCCTTACTAAATATTTCAACCTCTGGCTCTCTTACAGAGCAATGTCAAGACTGGATTCTAATTTAGCTAGTGCGATATTATGTTCTAAAGATATTCGTGTGAAAACATATCCCTTATTGAACCGTGACCAATCAGAATCAAATGTATTTTCTCCCGCTTTCCTCTAAAAGTCGCTTACGTCATGGTCAATATGACATGCTTGGTTTTAAGTAACATAATCTCTGCATTTTCTCAATTCTGACACTTTTCGTGGGAAATGAAACTTTAAAATGTCGCTAGCGGTAAGTCGGCTGCTGAACAAACACGGTTTAATTAGTACAACGGTCACATCCTACTATACAGATCCCTCTCTTTGGCATAGCGTGTCATCATAAATCTAACTAATGGCTAGCTGGCCACAACTAATGTCTAATAAATAGATCGACTGAAAATTTGCCACTTCACAATATCTTTCGATGAATTTGTTAAAAATAATTTAAAGTGAAATGTACTCTCATACATGTACTCGATTTGCTTTGCCATGAAAACTTTTTTAGCAGCAGAACCTAATAATTCCATTTACGTCACGGTTTTTATATAACATCAGAAATATGTTAACATTCAACCGGAATAATTCGCTTAAAATGTACTGTCAGCTTTGTCTTCTAAATTAATTTGCATGAAGATAAAATATTTTACTATATATACCATAGCATACTGTCTGAGCATATCTTTCGATGAATTTGTAAAAAATAATTTAAAGTGAAATGTTCTCTCATAAATACATACGTTATTGAATTTGTAATGCAACGTATTTGCGCAAGACTCGCTGTTTTAAAGGGACGACTGAAAAACTCCCCCACCTCTTCTGAATATATTTCCCCTCACAAATAAAAATCCGTACGCATTGCACTTATAGATAACAATGCAAACAATATGGGCTGTATGCTGACGACATACGGTTGAAGAAACATTTGTCATTTAAGAGTGTAATTCACCTCTAATTTCCGTCATCACATTCTCTGTTGTGTGGATTTATGAAGCAATTAGAGGCAAAACAATGTCATACTTATAGCTTATGTATAGCAACCGAAGTTATAAACATCATCCGAAATTTAAACAAACACAGCAGCATTGATGACTCTAACAAATGGCGCTTCCTTGCACACATAATACACATTTTACTGGTTGTGTATTAATTGACATATCTGTACGTTAGCCAATAGCATGTTTTCAAAATAAACCAACTATTTACCAAACTCCGTTATAAATATTTTAGCTCTTGGGAATTGTTGCTCCATGAAGAAATGTTTACATCTGAATAAACAACAATAATGAAGGCACTCTGACAGAAAGTAAAGTTGTAGTGACAAGCCTAACATTGTATGTTTATTTATTTATAACATTTCAAATTAGGTCTTGCAACATTACTTCTAAAATTGCTTAATGCAAATACTTTTACATTTGTCTTTGTTAACATTTAATCACTATTTTGTATACTTAGGCAGAAAATGGCATTGCCATGACAAGCTAAACATCAGCATATAAAGGTGTACACAAATTGTCGCTATTTCTTCCTTTTAAAGTTACATATTAATAAGCTTTCATCTTTTATTTTTGGACGCATTCATTCATTCATTCATTCATTCATTCATTCATTCATTCATTCATTCATTCATTCATTCTTTCTTTCTTTCTTTCTTTCTTTCTTTCTTTCTTTCTTTCTTTCTTTTTTCTTTACATCTGATCAGTCTTTTGATTCATTCAATCATTTGATTGACTTTTTTATTCTTTGTTCATGTGAATAGATGAATATGTGGAAGAACTGATACATAATCTTCATCCCCGAACACGTTTTATTCTTTGCTTCTGTAACTGGTTCATGACGAAGATTATGATGACAATAACGAGAAGAGAAAGAGAATTGTCAAACTAACTATAGTAATTATACCACAAAGAACGTAACACAACATGTAACGTATAAATTTATACAAATAAACAGGTCTTTAATATTCACCGTGATCATCGTCATTATCATCATCATCAATAATAATAATAATAATAATAATAATAATAATAATAATAATAATAATAATAATAATAACAACAACAACAACAGCAGCAACAGCAGCAATATTATTAATATTTTAATATTATTCTTCTTATTATTATTATTATATTTTGTCATCATCATCATTATTATTATTATTATTATTATTATTATTATTATTATTATTATTATTATTATTATTATTATAAATTTATTTATTTATTTAATTATTTTTTTAATTTATTTATTAATTTATTTATTTATTTATTTTTTTGAGGACAACTTGCTTAGATGTTATAGTTGGCGAATCGTAATTAACCGAATTTTGTGCAAATTCAAAACTATTGTTTGAAAAAATGTAAGACTTTGCTTGAAACCTTAAAAAGTGTATTAATCTCTTATCACCAATTTAACTTATGAATCTAAACAGTTTTAAGAATAATTTTCATATTAAAAGAAAGAAAAGTAGTGAAAAAAAATAGCAAATATTGCTCACTGACAATTACCTTCGGTGGGCTGATACTTTCCGAGTACAAATATTTTAGATTACCGCCTCTGTTCTATGTCCGTAGCGGCATTAGTTGCTCCTTGTCATCATTATCAAACTTGGCTCCATTAAAGGTAATAGAGAGGGGGTAATCTAGCTGTTGTGAAGCTTGGCACGAGCTCTGTTGACAAGCTACCGACACCATCTCTGATAAAGCTATTAGTTTTCTATTATACCAGACGCCAGCTTATTAAAGGAAGTCGTATTGATCTAACGACACTCATTTAAAATTTAAAGACCATAAAGTGAACATCTTAAAGAAAAAGTACATTTAGCAGAATCTTGTCACTTTAATCGTATAATATGGTTTATATCAATTCATAACTCGGCGTTACCTACAGAAAAACCTGAAAAGTTATATATATATATATATATATATATATATATATATATATATATATATATATATATATATATATATATATAAACCGTTATTTCATATATTCATATATATAAACCGTTATTTCATATATTCTCTCTCTCTCTCTCTCTCTCTCTCTCTCTCTCTCTCTCTCTCTCTCTCTCTTAAAAGTCAGACTAGGATTTTATAGTTATTTAAAATAATTACGTCATTATTTATTAGCCAATCATCTAATATTAATGCATTTTCCCCGAGCCTTAATTTTCACATATGATAGACTGATTTTCAGTGCTGCCAATATGGACATACATCACAATTAATTTTACTATATGTTCTCTACATATATTTTTCAGTAATGACCTTTCAACTGTGTGACAATCAATACAAATCATATGTTAATCTAAAATACATCCAAAGACGACTTCATGGTGATGTTCTTGTCAAGGGTTCATAGGTATTTTTTTTAACGGCTGCACTGTAAACAGAACAGCATGTAACATAACACAGATTTCACTTCCGGATCATCACCAAGGCCTTTTTACTCAATGTGCACTGTCGCCAAAATACACACAGACAACCACTCTCTGAGCTCATAGTCTCAAGAATAAACAATTACCTTTAAATCTCTACCAAAAATGCATCAATATATCTCTTCTATCACCGCCAAAATGAGAGAGGAAAAAATGTTCTAAAAAAAATAGACTAGAACTACATTTCATATATCAGACACCTTTGACTTTAATGTGGATCCGGCTCAGGAAAACAAGAAAAATTCACAGCGAGGTTTGTATCATGAATATAGCCCATTTGAAATTATGAGCTAATGACGTGAAGTATTATTTTTCTTTCAAGTAAAACATCATTTAATGACATTTATCTTGCACACTTTAGCTTTTTGTTGCCTACTTGATGCCTGGGAATATTGTGTCACCAGCCTTATACAAAGGAATATGAATTGCGCGTGCTGTTTGACTACAGTTTTTATTTCCTGTTAAAATGCTATTGAATTCGGTTGTTTTATACAATTTTCTTTCTTTGATATTCATCATGCACGATTAAAAATCATACAAGGTTTGCTTATAATATGCAAATGTTTCTGTGAGCGATACGAAAGAGCCAGAATCGTTTGACTTTATCCTAGCATAATATCTCCCAACATCTTTCAGAAACCTTTTCTCCAAATCAAATCATGAATGATTCAATGGATCGTACACGATATGCGTTGTACAAACGCTTACCGGAGTATGAAAAATTATTTCGTAGTATTCAAACAGGTGACCTTGTCGGTAGCAGAATTTGAAGGAGGTTTAAGGAATTCGAGCGAGCCCATTTTTTTTTTATATGCCATTCAATGTAAAATAAAGATATAAAAAAGATAAATATGGCGAAAACCATTTCTTTCAAACTCTAACTATCTTAGATAAACATTACTGTCCGCCTTTAATAATAAAGTTAATGCTACCATCCATGGAGTAGAGAAGTGCATTTCTGATGTGAAATCATGGATGACATGTAACAAGCTGCAGATGAATGATGATAAAACTGAGGCTATTCTGATCACAACACAAAAACTTTCTCATTCACATCCTTTACCTCAGACAATAAATATCAGCAACACCAACATTAAATTCACACAGTCAGAACGAAACCTAGCTGTTACTCTAGACATTACTCTCACATTGCACCAACATGTCATGAACATATGCAAGGCTGCATATCTTGAATTGAGAGGCATCAGTTCCATTCGTAAATATCTTTTAGTTGATGCCACTAAAACACTTGTGTGTTCATTAGTACTTTCAACACTGGACTATTGTAACTCAATTCTGTCCGGTTCGTCACAATATTTACTCCAGAAACTTCAAAATGTTCAAAACACAGCTGCACGGATCATCTTTAGAGCACACCTCATCACTGCTCTGTACCCTACAATGGCTATCAATTCGATACAGAATCAAACACAAAATTTGTTCTCTATGCTATGTTTCAATGACAGACTCCAGTCCAATATATCTATCCAGCCTCACCCATGTGTTTACACCAGCTAGATCCTTACGCTCTTCTTCTGATAATCGTATACTCATTGTTCCCAAGGTGAAAACAAAGTCATATGGACAACGTTCGTTTGCACACCACTGCCCGGCGACCTGGAACGAATTGCCCATAGAAATTAGACACAAACACACAGTGGTCCCTTTTAAGATTGCTCTTAAGACTCACCTGTTTCGACTGCAGGGACAAATTTAGCGACCTAATCATGTTTTTTATCTTATATGTTTTCAGCGTGTTTGTTATGTTTTCCAATTTCATTGTTTCTGTCATTTATTGTTCTGTAGTGTAGTCATATCATTATTGATGGTGTAAAGCGCTTAGAGCTTCGAAAGATTAGGCGCTATACAAAGTCTTCATTATTATTATTATTATTATTATTATTATTATTATTATTATTATTATTATTATTATTATTATACGAAATGTTAAGCAAATATAGCCATCCGTGTCTGGTTGCTTTTATAATACTGTCATAAGTAATTGAATTATGTACAAATTACTTACAAATATGTTTTCTGTGAAATTAAACGCATATTCCGCCGTAAAATGCGATAACAATGTTTTGATTAAAGCTGACGAAACCAATTTTCACATATCCTAGGTTTTCATCTGCCCCTACAAAACGCACGCGCGCGTACATACACAAACACACACATACACACACCATCACTGGTCACCTGGCATTTGACCATCGTTGTATTCTTGCGCACGTGTATTGGGTATCATGCACACTGTAAGTAAATAGAAGCAGAGGCTTCTGCTTCGAAGAGAGTCAGAACTTTTTTTAAAATGTTGAAACCCCTTCCCCCAACACTTGACAAGATCTGGCAATAATAATAATAATAATAATAATAATAATAATAATAATAATAAGTCATACTCATGAAGTCTTGCCTATATCGACAAGGTCTATCACATTAGAGTTAGTATTAACCGAGCGATTTCCACGATGTAACTTAATTTTTAAAAAATGCATGCATGCCTGAATAGAGTCCATTCCTTTAAGAACATTTTTTCTTTTTTTTTTTTTTTTTTTTTTTGAGAGAGAGAGAGAGAGAGAGAGAGAGAAAGAGATTGGAATAAAAGAAAGGAATATGAAATCTCAAAACTTAAGGTATAATTGGAGATAAAAGAACATGTGTGAAAGAAATACGGAATCTGTTAACTTGGATAAATGCCTTTTCCGCAATTATATAATCCCACACTTCCTTAGCTATTTCATTTTTGATCATGCTGATCGTAATTGACATCTCGTAAATGTTTTTATCTCCAAAATCAATGAGAACATATGTTTTGTTAGGTTTATGGTATTTGTGTTGAAAGAAAATCTGTACTCATCCGAAAACGAATTTACTGATTTGCTCACCGGGCGGTGTGTCGAATTTCACAAGTACTGGCTGATGTTTGTTGACACAACTGATGTTTTAACCTGTTGTTTGGCCAACTAAACAAGCAAAGACACGCGGATTCTGTAAAGACTATATAAAACCGCGGCGAACTTTGTGGCTTTTTGATTCATCATCTTTCAACAGTTCTCAAGTATCTTAAGATTTGCAGCTAGTTTGTATATTTATTTATTCATGAAAAAGGCAATCGGTATGTCTTTATTTGTCCAAATAAAATTACTTACATATGACCAAATAATGAAGTCTGCAAACACTCAATATTCTTCTTTGTCTATCTGTCTAATTGACATATGTATGTATGTATGTATGTATGTATGTATGTATGTATGTATGTATGTATGTATGTATGTATGTATGTATGTATGTATGTATGTATGTATGTATGTATGTATGTATGTATGTATGTATGTATGTATGTATGTATGTATGTGTGTGTGTATGATTGAAAGTTATAATTTATTCGAACCTATACTCGTAGCCTTTCTCATTCATATGGATAGACCCGATTTGTCCATATGGACAGACCCGAATTTGTTTGGAAGAAGTTTGACTGAGCGAGTCTCCAGGTGCCCGGGAACCAGTTTACACGAAGAATGTGTTGTAAAAGTTGTAATACTCCCTTTCTCATAGAATGGAATAAGGGAACATTTCCTTTTTCGTTATTTAGAGTTAATCATGACAGGAAAGATACAACTGAGAAAAAACGGGGAAAATAAGATTTATCTGATTTTATGGCGTTTGTCTTGTGATTGAACATTTTTTGTTTAAAGTGCAAGAAAAGTTTTGAAACGTTCTTTTCATCCTCCATAAATGTCCGACCATAGTTTAGGGGCATTGTCATTGGGAATACATCTGATACAGACAAGGTGTCAACAAAATGGGGGAAAAAGGAAAACAAACATAATAGCACAAAGTGACTGTACGATGCAGATGCTACACTGTGGGGAGGCAAGCTAGGAATGACCTATGAAGTCGCAGACGAAACATGGGTGATGATTAAAACCTTTTTTTTTAGTCATCGTCATCGAGCACGAACGCCTGAGTCATATCAATGTGAGTGGTGCAGATGAGTGGAGCAGATGAGTGGAACAGACAATGCATAGAATCCTTACACATAATGTAAAATAACAATATGTTGATCATTAATGTTATCTGAAGTTTTAAAAAAGGATGGTGCATAATCCAGGTCTATGCTATGAATGTTTCAGTGATAAATGTATGAAAATAAAATTACCCCCCACCCCACCCCACATATTGCGCGAAATCTTCACTTGCCTCTTGGAAAACAACGTTTGAAATGATAACGGACGGATTGAGGAAAGCAGACGGTACGACACTTTTAATATATGAAACATTTCATGACTATTTCCCAAGTAACCTTTAGAGATACAATAAGTTGTTTTGACACCAGCTATTCAAAATAAGAACAATTATAATGAGAACTCGATTGGAATTTTGACACGACGAATAAAAAGGGGCCATTTGTTTGACGTTAGGATCATAGTGCATATGTCCCATCTGAGTGCATTCACATGAATTTACAGTAAACCTTTTCAAACGATTAATCCTCATGTAGACTAATATCTACCATATCCAATGTTGCTATTCAGGTTAGTCACCTTTATGGTAAATACAATTTAAAACTTGTACAGCAGAATCGAATATCAATAAATAATTTGAATTCATATAATCTGGCAATCTTCATCCAGCCTGTAAATGATTGTTAAAATCAGAACGAGTATAAAGGTCTTAGGATAGACAAACATATAAACATTCATAAGTACACACACACACACACACACACGGACATACACCACTCCTGACAGTCCTGGATTATATATGAACAAAACGGATGGAGAAACCAGTTCTTGATTTCTATCAGGCTTTTCTTAAATTAAAAATCATGCTTAATTCTATGTATTCTTGCTAGCTATAAAGACGGATGTTTCATATATAATGATTTATTAACCAAATGTGTTTTAGTGAACAAACATGCGAATCGATTATATGTTTTAGGAGTTCGATTTGAATGAAATGGTTCGTTTTACTTGCAGTGGCTATCACTTTATGTTTATCAGGAAAATTGGTTCTGTGTTTACACAAATACCTCCATACACCCTCAAAATCAGCCATTGCACGGAACTGATTATGATTTGTGATGGTTAACAATAACAATAACATAAAATTATAATTTTGTTTGTGGTGAATAATAATAATAATAATATTAATAATAATAATAATAATAATAATAATAATAATAATAATAATAATAATAATAATAATAATAATAAGCTATTGTCGAAAAAATCGTCAAAATCGTTATCGTCGTCGTTAGCATCATCATGGTCGCTAAAGACATCAAATATAAGAACTTACAATAAACCCCGTTTCCCGGCTTTGAGTACAATTTCTCAGATGCGAATCCGTTTAATCCTGCCTTCCGTCGCTAATTACATCCAATCATCTTCAAATTCACTGGGATATCCCATGAATGTTTCATCAGAGAAATAAACATGTTGTAGTATTCGGAACATATGTTTTGTAAGCAAAGTCTGTTTACTTTGAAAGCATGCCACATCTTTGCCAAACTGTGCACGGGATATGTTACGCTATATTGAATAGCTCCACGTTTTTTACAGCTGGTCTAACTTATTTTTCCACTAATAAATTGGCAACATTTTTCCTTCTTTTAACACACTGAAATTACTGTGGCAGAGGTATACAAATTTCAGTGGTTAATTTTATTTGATTGAAAATATATCGTGATCACATACCTGATACGAATAGAAGCAATAATGTGTTCGGAGAAGTTTACCTAATAAGATAATTATGAAGTTCACAATGTGACCCCAATCAGTACGAACAAGGTGCGAATTCGGAATTGAAATGGATCACGCATGTATACACTTATCTATTTGTTTTTAGTATATACTATAAAACAAAATGTGATTAAGTTTCTAAAACATAATTTATTAAAATTTAAGATTAAATGGCAGGGTTTATCTCTCACAAGTTTAAGTCTACTCTGGGATAAAAGTGATCCTAATTGTCTTTAATACAATTGCATAGCATGGAACGGTTTAATTGTGTTCAGCCATTTTTTTTTATGTCATCAACGCAGAATGTGATGGAATCATGTTTTATGATATACTCAGTAACTAAATAATTTAACTATTTGCGAATAAATCACAAGAGTGAGTTTTCTTGACAAAAACATAATTTGTAATAAATGGGTAATAAAATGGTCGCTTCGGTATTTGATAAAGAACAACAAGGCAATCGTTCATGTCTACGGACTAGAAACGGCTTGATTAGACGATGGATTTGCAAAGCATTTACATATTGAATTAAGATATACTAATTAAGAATGTTCAGTTGAATAAGCGATTTGGCAACAGATAAAGTTAATCAGGTTTTCACCTTTTGCTTTCTAAGTTGTCTTTCCTCTCAACATTACTACACACGTTATTCATCAAACTTTGTTGTTAATTTGTAACAAATTTGTTGATAT